>QRFJ01000097.1:125564-193435 GCA_006176705.1 Cocos nucifera
AGAGTTTCTATTTAGATTTTCACATTGGACTCGAATCGAATGATTATATCATATGATAGAGACTAGGGTTTGACGAGTTCACCTTAACCCTAATCTGATCGGGGCTCAAGATAGAAGAACTTAATCACACAGGTAGCTGCACCAAGAGGTTCGCATTCAGCTCTGATGGGTTGCCACCATATACTGCTAGGTGTCACTGGTGGATTTTGGGAGCAATTAGAATGATTTAGATGATCGATCATTCTAGCTGTTCGAATCAGAAGAGTTCTGATCCATCGAAAGGAGTTTCGATGATGTCTATGATAGAGATCATGACATATCCCATTACCATACAGAACTGAACCTAACTGGGTCACACAAACAAGGGTTTGAATCTGGTGATCATCAATTGAACTGATCTAGTTCAATTGATCTGAATGAGATTCAATTAGGTTCAAGAAAATCGTGCTAGCACTCGATTGAACCTAACGTTCTTCTTTTACTATCACAAATAAGTTGTCCTGACTGAGCCAAAGGAGTTTGTGCTCAATCAGAGGCCTTCATATGGTCTGACTGGAGGTTGTCCAAGTCAGAATAGGTTGTCTTATTTGTAAGACATTACCTGCCATTTTTGGTCACCTACCATTTCTTGTTCTTTGACTTTGGTCAAAAGTCTACCTTTGACTGGTCAAACATTGACCATTCACCCTTTGACTTTTGACCACATGTCATGCACCTATTGGAGAGCTGGTGGGGGCCTGTCCCCCTGCCAGAACCTGGCAAGGAGAAGGGCGCACGCCAAGGGTGGCGTGAGCCCAAGTAGGAGGCGCCTAGGAGTCCTTGTTGGACAAGGACTCCACCTCCCTTTTGGATTCCAATCAGAGTTCTACTAAGAATCCAGTTTGACTGGTCTTAGGCGCCCTCTAAGGAGGAATCCAGGGGTCTCTATTCCAACCAATCAGATTTAGATCTGATTTCACAAAGGGTTGTGATTGGTTGAGAGGAAGAGGAGTTGGATCACAAGAGGTCTATAAATAAGACCCTGCGCCCAACCCTAATTCAAAAGTGAAATAGAGATTTTCCACGCCCCAAGGCTGCCTCTCCCCTCCTTCTCCACGCCATAGCTTCTTCTCCCCTTGCTCTCCACATCCAAAAGGTGTTTTGGACTTAGGTTGGTGCGATTCAGATCAAGGAAAGGCGATCAAAAGCAAGAAGGCTGCGCTGCTGCAAAAGGACGACTGCAGATCTTCAAAAGAGTTTTGAAGATCCTCCAGATCAGATCCAGATCTGATTTTTGGAGGTGTGATAGAGAAGAAGAGGATCTCCAGATCCAACCCGAGTGGATACCGGTAGAGGCCAGGCGCTTGCGTGGCTAAGATCCAGAACCTTCCGCTGCAATCAGGATCATCTACAGGGTAATAGGATTACCCAAATCAGGTAAATTAAATTTGATTTAATTTATCTTATTTTATTTTATTTATTAAAATAATAAGAATCAGATCTGAAACATATCAAGATCTGATTGAGATTAAGAGAAAATTTTTGAAATATATCTCTTGATCTAATCAGATCTGGACGAACCTGGACCGAGAAATCAGGATTTTCCTTCAAAATGTACTTCCAAGCCATTTTTTATTAAAAAATTCATCATGTTCTCGAAAGGAGAAAGGAAGCAAACAATACCTCTCCATAATCTAGAGCAATTCCTGCTGGGCTTCCAGCTAGCAGAGAATTTGGCTCTCTTAAAATAAAAACTAGACATCAGACTCCTTTAGATGCAATTTTGATATTTTAATAACCACCATCCCCATTTGGCAAGAAGGGCCAAATTAAGATTCTTGATACATGTGATACCAAGCCTCCCCCTTTGGAAAGGCAGACTTCCTTCCAATTAACCTTACAAAATAAACCATAGTAATGGTCTGATCTACACCAAAGGAGGGCTCTCCGAATTTTATCAATCTTTGATATAAGCCAAGAAGAAAGTTTGAATAGAGAAAGGTGGTATATAGGAGGAGCCATGAGGACATCATTTATAAGCACAAGTCTGCCAGAAAATGAGAGAATTTTTTCTTTCCAAGAAGAAAGTGTAGATTCAAATTTCTGTACAAGAGTTCTCTCAAGAATATTGAAGCTAGCTAGCTCCGAAAAACTCTTACATGGTATCGGTCTAAGTACTTTGGAAGGCTTGACACAATGCTTACAGTTTACCAGTGACACTCTTATTTTCTGCAAGGCAGAAAAATCAGAGATTAACTTCCTAAAGCTTATCATGCATGCCTTTGAGATCGCAACAGGCCAAAGTATCAACTTGCAAAAAACCTAACTCATCGACTTGGGTATTAAAGATGAATTTACTTGCTGCCTAGCCTCTATGCTTGGATGCAAGATAGCTAAATTTCTAGTCAAATACCTGGGCATCCCTCTTCACCATGCCAAACTGAGCAAGAATGATTGGTCTTTTCTCATTGACAAAATAACAAAAAAACTCTGAGGTTGGAAATAAAAAACTTTAACTCTGGCTGGCCGGATGACCCTGACAAATTCTGTTCTTAAATTCATACATGTATACTGGATGTTAGTGCTAAAGCTTCCCCAATTGATCATCTGGGAAATCAATCAACTTTGTTAGAACCTATCATATGGGATAGCTCACATACTAAAAGCAACATCAAACATCTTCTAAATTGGAACCTTGTATGCAGACCCAAACAATATGGTAGTTTAGGCATCAAGAATCTCTTCACTCTAAACCAAGCCCTTCTTCTCAAAAGGTGGTGGAGATTCTTCAACAATCAACATAAGCAATGGTGTATTCCGATCAAAACAATTTACTATGCAAGATGCTCTCCTCATGAGCCTTCGAAGTGCCTGCTGAGGATTGCTTCCTTCGTCTGGAGAAACCTTTTGAAACTCTACTTCCTCTTCACTACATGCTTTCGTCCAAAGATAGGGCGTGGTATTCAAATTCTCTTCTGTTATCACACCTGGTCAAGAGAATCAGAACTCAAGCTCGCTTTTCCCAATCTTTTCTATTTTGCTAAAAAGCAAAATATCTCGGTATATGACTTCCGATTGCAGAGAAATTATGAAATGCAATTTCGACTCCCCCTGAGCCCTTAAGCAAGAGTGGAGCTTGAGAACATTGCCGTTCGAAGATTCTCCTTCGAACCTTCACTCTATCCTCTGAACTTAATGTTTGGATTTGGAAGTGGAGTGCCAACGGCACTTTCAGAGTGAAACTTTGTTATGATTTTTTCATGCATGGAGGAGTTACCTCCCGTATTGGCAAAGTCATCTGGAAACTCCCCATCCCCGAAAAGGCCAAACTCTTTTCCTGGCTCTGCTACTATGACAAAATTCTGACGAGAGAAAATCTCATAAAAAGAGGTCTTAACATAGTCGGAAGGTGTCCACTCTGTGATACCCACACCTTTTCCTTCAATGTGACTTCTCCAAAGTATTCTGAGCTAATATGCTATCCAATTTTAATGTCTCTGCTCTTCTTACCTCATTCACTGGATTATGGGATTCTTGGAGACATCTTCAACCCATTAAAGTCCGTCATCCGGCTTTCGAATGTTTAATTACCTCTTCTGTCTGGTGCCTCTAGAAAGAACGAAACAATAGAATTTTTGGTTTCGAAGCAACTATTCCCCCTGGAGTGGCAAGACAAACAATCCTCACTTTCCGAAGCTGGGTTTCGACTGTCTCTCACCCTCACATCCAGCATTTGGCAGCTGAGAATGGCAGTAACTAGACTCACCTTTTGAATTGTGCATGAAAGTCGTCTCCGGAGCTCGCTCGCTATTCCCCACTTTTTGCGTTTCGTTCCGCTTCCCTCTCCCTCTTCTCCATCTTTTCTGATTTCACACCCCCATTCAAAACTAGGTTATCTAGCACCTGTAACCCTTTCTCTCTCACATGTGAGTGGAGGTCCCACCATGTACCAACTAAAATAACATAGCTCAATAAAGTAAACCTTCGGAGGAAGTCCCTTGCTTCCCCGTGAATTCTCAAATCTATACAAGAGGCAACCAATATGATTTTTTTGAGTTTTCCATCTCTTGGGAGGAGGCTAAGATAGGAAAGAAAAGTTTGATATAGCATAATTTAGCCAATCAGCACACTATCTCGATAGAATTTGATCACAACCAATTGGTACAATAGAATAGTTAATGAAAATATCAGTGATAAATTCAGAAGAATTAAGTAAATCCTTAAGAGAAGAAATATTGAACTTATCAGCTTCGGCAAAAATAAGTATGTCATCCACGTATCATAAAATTTTATGTCCTTCCGTAAGCCAAGCATCTCCAAGACCTTAGAAGATGTTAATAGTTTAGCCAAAAGATCTACGGGTAAAATGAATATGTAAGAAGACAAAGGGTCACCCTGTTGCATGCTGCATTTGCATTGGATCCAATTGACAGGTTCACCGCTAATAAGGGCTGCCACTTTCGAAGGACCTTTGGCAAACTGGTGCATGAAATCTCTTGTTTGGCGAATTGGAATATAGCGTGCAGAGAGAAGAAAGAAGGTGGGCTGGGGGTGAAGGCCTGCTATCGATAAACTTGTCTCTTCTAGCCAAATGGGTCCGGAGGTTCTTTAGAAATGAGCAATGTCCATGAAGGAAGCAAATTTATCAGACAAAAGTCAGACTATCTGCAAAATAGAAGCCTCAAAGAAAAAGGTGTTCGGCTCTTTGGAGAGATTTCCGTCCTTCTCATGAAAGAAGCCTTTCTCCTACCACTTTCGATATAGGCTGCGGTATGGGAAATGGCCTTACAGGTCTTTTCTGAGAAGGCCTGGTTGTGTGAAGCTTTGCTTAGAACACTTTTTCTTAACCTTTTTGAACTTTGCAGGAAAAGAATGCTATGGTGGCTAATTTCCATAACAAGAGAACTTTGAGATGGACCCTCAAGTTACCTGCCAATCTAACTAGAAAGACACTAGAGGAGGTCAACACTGTGCCATCTATGTTAACAAGCCACAAGTTGGCTAATGTTGCTGATAAGCTTGTCCGAAGGAAAAGAAATTAATTGGCACTTTTTCAACTACTGCTTCTCTCTTGTAAAAGAGGGATCAAATGTCGGTTTGCTTCATAATTGTGGGAGATCAGGACACCACTAAAGCGAAATGCTTTCTATGGTTGAGTCTTCAGAATTAGTCGAATGCTTGTGACAATTTAAACAGGAAGCTAGAATGCAATTTAGGTGCATGTGTGTTCTGTAATGATCCTGTGGAAACAAGCGATCATATGTTCCTTAATTACTCTTTCATCAAGGCAATGTGAGTTGTCTTCTTCTCTCTAATCGGTGTTCCTTCCACACCGGAGCATTTCTCTGAGGTTTGGTCAAGATGGAGATAGAATTATATAAGCAGAGATCTCCCTCTAGCTGTTGACATGCTTATGGTGGCTATCTTTCGGGTTTGTTGGAAGGAAATGAATGCAAAGGTGTCCCTAAACAAATCTTCTTCGCCTTTACTTGTTCCTTCGAGACAGCACTGGTCTCTCCTTTGCAACAGTAAAGAGTTAGCAGGTTTCTCTAAGTTACGGAAGCTCATCAAGAGGCATCACACTTTTCTAATGCTTTATATGTTTGTTTCTTCTTATTTGCTGTAATCTGTTGGGAGTCTAACCTACGTCCTCTATATACATGTCATCTAAGGTTCTTCCTTTCTTCTCGATTAGATCGTGTGGCCTCCCCACCCTTGTATCAAATGGCCATGGCTCAAACAACAAGTGAATTTACAAGAGCACGTGGATCTTCTGAGCCTTTTTTTTTTAAAAAAATTTCTTTTTTGATGATTTTTTTCTCTCCTTGAAAAAATCGTTATGGAAAGCTTTAATTGGTGTGCCATCACGTTATATGGTTGAATGTTTAGATCAGGCATTCAATGGAAGTTCAAAACAGTTTGTTTTATAATTCATAGTTGCTTTCATTTTTAACAAATTATCGGGTTTTTTTTTAATTCGAAAAGGATGTTCGCCAATAGATTCGACTTTAGGAATGTCTTAGATCTTGACCATCCACCCAGCGAGATGTACTCACTCAACATAAATATTATGATCTATGGCGATAAGTACTGAATTATCTCGTCAAGTATCAGTCAAAAATAAGATGGTGAAGAGTGAAATGATAGAGACCGAAGACTTATCCTAGATTTAGGTAGAAAATTTCATTGTTACTAGAAGCGATGAAACAATGGTTTATTTAGTCCCATCTGAGTATTAAATACGATAGTACATGACGTTATGATAGAGAGGTGTCACCGGCATCTATGCCTCGCAAAGTGCGGCCTTTCCCTTCCTCTTAGGTAAATTGCAGAGCCACGCAAAAATAGGGGATTGGGTGATGCTGTGATCCAGCAGAGTCACAGTCTGATGAGGAATACTCTTCAACAAGATCATAATGGAGACAGATAAGTGTCAATAAATTTATTGGGAAAGGGATAAGTTTAAATGCGACAAGCCTAGTAGTTTGATGCCACGACTCTATCTCAGATTTGATCTCATCTGATTAATTTGTATTTGATGAGAAATGCTCCTTATCAATATCATAAGGAAGATAACACATATCAATAAAATTTGTTGGGGAAGAGATAAGGTTAAATGTGACAAGCGTAACCCAAGAAACCAAAAAAATAAATAATTAAATAAAATAAAAAAATGATAGCCAAAACAAACAAATTTAGGATCATTGCAGATTTTGTTAATCTGAACTTGATTTGTCTTAACTTCAATACAGCTACATCTGTTACTATCCTAACTAACTAAAGCTAGCTAAAACTAAAATAGAGAATGAATAGTATTAAACCAAGTTACAATCCAGACTTGGCCAAACTAGCTTGAGCTGACCCAACCCTACCCCAGTTGTGTCAGGGTTAAAAGTTTTGTAAGACTAGCTGAATTAATGGATGGTTGAGTTTCATTTCAGAGTCGAGCCAACTTGGATTAAAATAGGGATCTTTTTTCTTACCAAAAAAAAAAAGAACAGGGATTTTTTTGCTCCTGAGGTTTAAAGTAGACTCAATACTAGTTAGAGTCCTAATAACATCACTAACTAAAAGTTTTAGAAAGAGTAAAACTAAAAGAGATAACCAAAAAAATTGGCATAATAATCTTTCTGAAACAATTATTGCATCAACAACACAGCAATGCCCCAAAAACGTAACTATCAAAGAAGAGTATATGAAGAAAACAAGAAAGATTTGTAGACTGGCCTTAGGTACATTTGGTTTCCTGCTTTGGTTGGAGACATACTTCCTATTTTGCAACTTTCTTAACCTATTTAACTTGTCAAAACAGTGCTTACATCACTCCTTGGATGGCAATCTCAGGTTCTGTGGCTTTTAACTTTCATTATGCTATCTCAGCAATGTGGACTTCTACCCTTTGAAAATTGCATGCAAGATGCTACTTGGGTATGTTATGTGATACAATTATTGCCTGGCAGTATCATGGCCTTGGGAAAATTTTCTGACTCATCCATCTCTGATATCTTCAATACATATCCTTATTATATATTGAGCACTCTATTGGAGGTTATGCTGATCCTTCAGGAATTATTGACACACCGCACCATAAAAACTACTGCTTGTAACCATCATGGCTTTCTTTTTTCAAGCTTCCAGGAGTGCTATTATGAATCCTTGCTGTGTGGCCATCAATGCTCATGGGTCATCCACTTCATGTTCTCTATATTCTATTTTCTTCAGCGGGGCCTTCTACCTAATGCTCCGTATTATAGCAATTATCTTTCCTTTTCCTTTTATGATGCTTCCATCTATCACATGTATGGTTCTCTATGCTGTTCTTATTATGCAACTTTTGGACTGTAATTTTCTACCAAAAAAAAAAGAGTAGTCTGTACTTGGATTCGTATGCCGCTAATCTTGACTTCTGCAAACCGGGGTCACCAAAAAGTAAGGACTAAGGAGAAAGCGTAAAGAAAGCAAGTTTGGTAGAAAAGGACAATTCTAATAATGAGGTATTTAATGTAAACAATTTTCTTCTACAATAATAGCAAGAACTTAAAAAAATCCACCTCATAGGAGCAGGTGATTCGAGAACCAATACACCAAACGATCAACAAAAATTATAAAAATCACCATAAGATAATTGTATAGATATATTCAAGGAAAGAAGGACATGTGGACGGTGCCGGCTAGCGTGGTTGGCAAAGTTTTGTGCTTGGTACCAAGGACTCGAGTGAGAGTCCTACTTACCCAAAATTTTGACTGGTCATACATAACCCAATAACACAAGCCTAAATATTGTCAGATAAAAGGTGAGAAAGAAATGATGAGAACACATATGATTCAGATTGTCAAGTTCCTCAGCTACCCTAAGCCCCTTCCACTGCATGATATCATCACCCATTCAATGGACCAGATTCCCCCTCCTCAACATATCAATTGATCTGAGGATTCCATTTGAAACATCCTGCACACCAGCATCTTGGAGACAAATTGCACGAGCTCGCCTTCTCACTTTTTCTTCACACCTCCCGAGCTTTCAGCATATTGTCACTCTCTACAGGACTGCAGAGGAGGACTTTAGGTATCGGGAGGCAATGCACCGTCATGTACTCAGTGGCAAGAAAAAGACACAAACTACAATGGCTATTACAATGACCACGTACCAACCACTCACCGTTGTTCAAATATTATAGCAGCCGTTAGGTGAAGTTAATCAATGATGCATGTGTATGTTTATATCATGGCAATCCTCTGCAGGGGATAAAGCCATAGAGGAGAAAGCTAGTACTATTATTAGTTCCTCATTAGTACTTCTAAAATGTTTTCTTTACAATTAAAATAAGTCGGTCTGGGACAGCCGGAGTCACGAGGAATGTGTCGGTTTTCCACACTTAATTTTTTTTACAAAAAAACAAGCCGCGGAAGCAAGTCCCTCTCTCCTTGGACCAGGCGGTGGCGGCGACGTCGAATGCTTCTTCTCGTCCTCCGAGAGCGGGAAGACCTTTGCGCTCCCACACAAAATAGAGGAGGGAAGGATTTAAATTAAAATAATAAAATATGAGGGCGGTGAGCGCCCCTATCTCAAATCACTCACTTTCATATAGATCTAGATTTGTTTTAGTGTTGGCTGACAGTGGCTTTTCTCCCTCCAATAAAGTCTTCTGAGAATAGCAAGGAAAAAAGGGGGAGGTTCGCTATACTCTTTTCCCTATCTCAGGCGCATCTTTTTATTCAGGCCGCCATCGGCTCGCCTCTTTCTGTCGGTGAGGGTTCTGGTTTTTTTGTTTCCTGCCGTTGTTGGTGCTTCGGGAAACGTGAGCGTGGTCGAGGGAGAGGAGGGAAAAGACACGTATTGTAGGATCAAGGGTTTTGATTGGAGGAAGAGAGGAAAGAAGATGGCAGGAGCGAGGCGGGGGTGGGGTGGAGGTGGCGGAGCGGCCCCGGCGCCGAAGCAGGACGAGTTGGTGCCCACCCAGTGAGGGAACAGCTGCCCAACATTTCCTACTGCATCACTAGCCTCCTCCATTGCGTGAGTTGCACCCCAAACATCACTTAGTCGAATTTTTGCTCATATAATTCTTGTTGCGTTAATAGGTGTAATTTCCGATAACTTTTTTTTTTCAAAAATTATAGGTCTTGTTCGAGGCCTGCTTGGCTTTGTAATATATTTCTAGAAATTTAGAAAATAAATGGTTCATAGATTTGTCGTTTATAAATAAAACTAGTGGTAACGGTATTAACTCTTGTTATAGACGATTTGAGTTGAACTTGTTGATTTGGCTCTGCTCCTCTTTGCACGCTTTTTGGTCCCGTGTGGTTGTGGTATGGGTTTGTTCTTGTTGGTGGTTTGTGGAAAAATTTCGTTGCAACATCATTCATCTTGTGGGTCTTTTAATGCAGCGGAGGCTATCCTTCTGGGTTTCCAGCACTACCTGGTTATGCTTGGCACCACTGTTATCATTCCTACTGCTCTTGTTCCTCAAATGGGCGGAGGAAATGTAAGCCTTAATTACCGAATATGCATGACCCATGAGGTTGTTGGTTCTTTTTAGCCTTTGTTCTTAAAAAAAAATTGAGTGCTTTTGCTGCCTTAGGAGGAGAAAGCTCGGGTGATCCAGACATTACTGTTTGTGGCCGGCATAAACACTCTCTTACAGACCTTCTTTGGAACTCGTTTACCTGCTGTGATTGGAGGGTCGTACACCTTTGTCGTCCCTACCATCTCTATCATCTTAGCAGGCCGTTAGGACAATCAGCAGATCATGAGGTTTCTGCCGACTCTACATTATCTTTATGACACTTTATTCTTTGGCACACATTGTATAATTCAAATTGTTGCCTTGCAGAAATTCAAACGCATCATGCGTGGAACACAAGGTGCCCTTATTGTTGCTTCAACTCTCCAGATCATATTGGGTTTCAGTGGGCTATGGCGTAATTGCAAGGTTGGTAGAAGAGCTATGATTTAACAGAACATAACCTCTGGATTTTGAGAAATTTTGTGTGCATTTATTGTCTTTGAATATGACACAACAGATATTTAAGTCCACCTGCCCTCTTGAGCTGGGCTGGATTTGGCTATGAGCTTGGTTTCCCTGGATAAGTTTTCTTACTTGGTCTTTGCGCTAGAGATAACTTATGTGGATCTACTAGAGGGCTGTGGATTTTTGGAGTTATATTCATCTGTTTTAGGGAGTGGAACTTTTGTGACTTCCCAGGCATGTAATCTCTGCTCTGCTATTGTTCTGTGAGCTCAAATCCCCATTCCCCATGAACACATCACCAAAAGCCACTCAAAACAGTCACCACATGCATGCACCCCACAAATGCCTTGACATTAGTGACAATTCTAGATTAGCTCTAATACTTGTTAATTGAATGGTTTTTGCGAAAATCTATCCGGAAAGTCAATCACGGATATGTTTTTATTATGTTACTGTAACCATAAATCTGTGCTATGGAGAGCTTGAAGCCCACTAATTCACCATGAAGGGTTGGGTGTCGATGTATCAGCCAAGTAGCCACTTTTTAGTGCTATTGATCCTGGGGAGATAAAGTCCTCAAGTTACATCTCCTTGACAACTTATTGTGTTCTGTGATTTCTTTATTTTGACAGTTTATTGTATTCTGTAATTTCTTTATTGTTGAAATTTCATACATGCAGGATAAGAATTCCATATCCTTTTCAATGGGGAACACCAACATTTGATGCAGGTGAAGCTTTTGCAATGATGGCTGCTTCTTTTGTCGCTCTTGTGGAGGTCTGGTTACATTTTATGTATTATTATTCCTAAGCGCTGGTAGTGAGATTCCTTTTTAGGCTGTCACTGCCTTGTCATTGCTAATTGCTTGTTTCATTAACATGACATGGTTTGGTCACAGTAAATCATCACTGACTGGAAGTTTATTTATATATTTTTCTGTCACATTGTAGTCAACTGGTACATTTATTGCGATTGCAAGGTATGCAAGTGCTACACCATTGCCCCCTTCCATTCTCAGTCGTGGTGTTGGTTGGCAGGTATCAAAATTTGATAGCTTTTCCTCCTATATTCCTGAGTTCAAGGTTTGACCTGGGTGTTTGCCGAATGATTGGTCATAACTCGTATTTCCTATTACAGGGGATTGGTATCTTGTTGGATGGGCTATTTGGAACGGCAAATGGCTCTACAGTATCTGTGTAAGACTGCTGAGAAACATGCTTTTTATCTGGACATGATTTATTTAGTGCATGCAAATATTAGTTGCCTGTTCCAAAGAACTCATCATTTAATTCCTGGTACAGTGAAAATGCCGGTTTGCTAGGCTTGACACGTGTTGGCAGCCGAAGAGTGGTGCAAATTTCTGCAGGCTTCATGATATTCTTTTCCATTCTGGGTAGGTTGTTTGTTTCTGTTGATCTGGTGTCGAATGTACTTCCTGAATGCTTGAGTTGGTTCATCCTGGATGTGAACTAACAGTGGAGCATTATTCATAGAACTCAGTCCAATGGCAGAAGATACAGTTGTTTATGATTAAATATCAAGGATTATATGCAAAAAGAGGCCACATACCTTGATGCGATCGACTTATTTGCATGGATTGTTTGCTGAACTTGAAAACTGGATAAATTCTTTGATTAATTGCTGGATATAATTTTACATGCAGGCTGTAGCATCAGAATTAGCATTATTGTCTGGATAGCCCCCAAGTGCATTGCTAAATTCTTTTATAATATAAATAGATAATTTGATTTTCTGCCTAGATTCTGTTTTGACAGTTGCTGCTTCTTAAAAATGATAGGTTACCTTTTCATGTGGTTTTCTCATATATATTTTGAGAACTTGGAAATTAACCTATTGCATCACTTATATGACTAAATATGTGACGATTTCTTGACAACATGTACATTGGAACTGGTCTATCATAAGGTAGTCTGGCAGTTTTTAACCAGAATTAATTGTGGCTTTAACCATCTGCCTTGGGTCCGTGCAGGAAAATTTGGAGCAGTTTTTGCATCCATTCCAGGACCCATAATTGCAGCGTTATATTGCCTTTTCTTTGCATATGTTGGTATGTCCCTGACACTTGTATAGCTGGTTCTCTGTCACCATGTTAGATCTGTTGCAGTATGAATGTATGCAACCATCTTATGCACTCTTAATTTATGTTGTGGTGTATAAACAGGTGCGGTTGGTCTCAGTTTCCTTCAATTCTGCAACCTCAATAGCTTCCGGACAAAATTCATTTTAGGATTCTCCGTGTTCATGGGTTTGTCTGTTCCACAATATTTTAATGAATACACGTTAGTTGCTGGCTATGGTCCAGTGCACACCGGTGCAAGATGGGTATGTTCTCAATCCTTGATGTGTATTGGGCAGCGCAGAATCATCATTTTTAACAATTTACTGGTAGCTTAATAGCAGTTCTCAAACTTTTCCAGTTCAATGACATTATCAACGTCATATTCTCTTCGGAAGCATTTGTCGCGGGCCTTGTGGCATATTTCTTGGACAACACCCTACAGAGGCATGAAAGCGCGACCAGAAAGGACAGCGGCCGTCACTTCTGGCAGAGATACAGATCCTTCGGTACAGACCCCAGAAGTGAGGAATTTTATTCACTGCCATTTAACCTTCATAAATTCTTCCCATCGGTGTGAGCGTGCAGCTTGTCGGTATTGAATGCTGTAATGCACTTGTAGGTTCTTTTTGTCACCATGTTACGATTTGGTTCTCGTTTTCTGTTCCCCGCTCTACAAGCAGGAGATGATTCCTAAGGGTGTTAATCTGACTTTTGTTTTTTGTATATGTTCATTTTGTATATTTAATTGGTAAAATAGATTGAAGTTGAGAATTTTATTGTTGCTCGTAATTAGCAATTTATTGCGTGTGTCAAAAAAGGTAAAGCCACGCCGCTGGATGGGGTAACAGAATCCTTATGATCGTTGTCTCAAGTAGCCCCATGGAAAAATTATTGTTGTCTCAAGTAATATCCATTTCCTTACCATTCTTTAATTAAAGCATCTGGAGAAGCTGAACTGCTCAACTCCTTTCTTGGCTTTTACCGGTTGGAGTTCCAGGGATCTGACATTCACCAGAAATATTTCACCTTCTGCATCTGCTTAAGTTATTCATTACGTTAGGAATTATTTATTTTGCCAGAATAAGATATTGAACTAAAATAAATCCTTTTCACATTCACATAGCTTTCTGTTTGCTCCGTGTCTCCGACTCACGGGGAAGCTGTCATCCGTACGGTAGATATCTGCCTCTCAATTGCATAACCAAAACACTTTGGGGGTGTTTGGTTTACGAATTAATTTGGAATTGTAAAGGACTGAAATAGAAATTGGGATGGTTATATTTTTTTATGCGTTCAATTCGGATTTAAAATCAGAATGGAATTTGAATGTAGGGAGAAAGACCAAATTAGATTTTGGAACATTTCTATCCTCTATTGAAATCAAAATGAGAATAAAACTTTCTCAACCGAATAATTGAAAAGTTTCAGAATCCAAACCAACCCTCCAAGCATCTTCTTAACATATGCAAGTAGTGATAAAATGCATTTCAGAATGCCGTCATGATAACGATCCTAGTTAAGCTCAAACCCTTTGTCGACTGTTTATTATGTTCCGAATCATTACATTGTGTGGCACAAGAATCAACTCGGACCTGCAATTGGAAAGTTCCATTAATCACTCTCCCCAGCACTTCGCTTTTTTTGGTATGGGCGTTGTGTTGTGTCAACGTTTCACATACTTGACGCGCAAATTTGATGTGACGTATCATATGGAGCAAATATATTTGCATTGTTGACAAATATCCTGCACTTGATCATATGTCCGCATGCCCGGTTAAAGACGAAGAACGCGTTCTCCCGTGACTTGCGCATGATGACCCATCCAAATAAAAAAGGGAAAAAGAACGCGCAGATGACGGCTACATAGACGTCCATCCGTAAGACAAACTGGTGCTGAGCTAGAGGCGATGTTGCAGCCAGCCTGAACCCACTAATATCGATGCTGATTTTGATTTTCTCCGACCTTATTCCCAACGCATACGCATACTTGAGTACCATAAGATGGTATCTTATAAGCTATATCATGCACAGGGTGTTTACGCCATAAAATGTGGTTGCACTCAAGTCCATTTTGATCCTCCCATGGTTTACCAGAAAGCTTCCTTGAAGATCTGCTGACATATCAAACTCTTGACCGCCCACTTAGCTAAAATTGTCACCATTGCAATAAATGGCAAAATTTATGTACAAACGCAAACGGCAAAAATCAGTGGTGTGCAAAAGGCTTGCATAAACCATGTTACGACTAGAGTGGGTTACTCCACCCTAAAAGAACATTAGGTTTCCTTGCACCAGTGACGCAGTAACTAGTGGTTCCTTCAGAACTGTTGATGATGTAACACGAGCACTTGAATGCTGTCAATCAGCTCTCCTCTGACAAAGGTACAGCAACACATCCTCCATACTTGGAGAAAACGCCGGTGAGGACTGCCCTCTCCCTGATCTTTAACCTGAAGCACAAAACAACAGAAATCAAGATATTCCACAAAGGATTGTACTTAAAACAGAGCCACGCAGATGTCGATGCTGTAGTACATACCTGGTCACAGAACCGGGGAGGCTCAAATTTGATGTCTTCGCTGATATTTTCTTGATTGTTTTCTTCTTTGAATCTTTTTGTTTCCTTCGTCTTTGCAACGGAGTAGAAAGATTTGAATCCAACGCGTCTGCAGTTTTGTCACGCCCTTTTTCACCATCATATGAAAGGGAAGCGTCCGAGTGATGGATGCCAGTTTCTATCGCTTCGAAACGAGGGAGAAGGCCACCCGTGCCATTCTCAATCACTCCACATTCTTGCCCAGTCTTGTCAACTACTGTTGTGTCAATAGTTTCACCGCAAGAATTCTGTGAAAGTTCGTTCATGTCAGACCATGTAGGAACCTCAACTCCTAGTTCAGTAACTTTCGGCTGAGAGAATGTCTGAATGCCATCTACAGACTGCTCAGAAGCGTTGGAAGAGCTACGCGAGTTTACGACAACACAAGTAATCTGCTTCTGTACCTTCCCGAAAAGCACATGTGTATTGGAATACTTCTGTACAAACCTGGCACAAAAAGTAGGTTCGATAAGCTAAACGGTGTGGGGTGGGGAATAGGATGGAATCATTGAATCAATGCTAATCTTGCATTTGCACGGTTGTGTAAACCCTATTTGCACTTGAGAGTTCCACATGTAGTTAAACAACCAGTAGAGGAGTTGAATACTTTCTGGCTGGGGTGATCAATTCCCTTCACAGCAGAGAATTTTAGGAAATAATGATGGCAAAATTTGATTGGAAGCTTTCACTTGTGACAAAGCAGCTACATGACTGAAATTCTAGCATTATGAGAAGAGAATATTTCAGATTTTCACAACATTTTCCATGGAGGCATGCTTTAGTCTAGTTACCAGATTTACAATAAATGACATCTCAAATAGATGTGAAGTTATCTGTATCATCCTAGCGTAGCTTCGAAGTCATTTGTAACATCCTAGCATTGGCTAAAAAATTTATCTTCTTCAACATCAGAAGTCAACATTTTTTTCAGTTTCAAATATATAGTGTTAACGGTTCAACTATTTGTATCATAGAGAAGTATACAAAAAGACATGTCGGTTAATAATAAATATGAAGATTTGATTTAGGCACAGGTTAAAATGGTATACAATACTAGTTCAAGTGATTTAGGAGACAGCTGCTGATGTATCAGTTGGAAAACTGAAAGGTTTCGGCAGCATCAGCTGAAAAATGAGGTCACGTAGCTGCTGATTTTCCTAAAGTAGATGATTCCTACAACTAAACCATAAAAATCATAATGTAGATGCCATGCATTTTATCTTCTGCAATATACATTAAGATTATTCTGGTTCAGAAAATTTAATTTCTTTTCCTTGTTAGAGATACATAGGATCTCTTATATCTTGCTGAACTAAGCAGCAAAGATTAGAATGAAAGCAGTACCTGTTTGCAGCTTCCTCAGACTCAAAGTCAAAGAATGCAAAACCCTTGCAGATAGGATCCCTGGTCTTTTGGTTCCCAGAAACTGCTGGGCTTATATTAACAATACCAGAGAACCCTTTGAAAGCCAAAAGCAAGTCTCTGTGGATGTTCTTCTTCCTTGGAAGGTTCCACATGCGTACACGAGCCGCACTTGAAATAACATCTATTTCTGAAAATTTTCATTTTAAAAATATAAAATTTCAGCCTTAACCAGAACCAAAGCATATAAAGCAAAAGATATGAAAGAGAAAAAAAATGCTGAAACTAGTCAAAATGGATCCCATATGTGTTTATTTTTCTTCAAACAAACTTCATAATGTGAAACTAGCTGCTAAATTGCATAGACTAGAATATTAGAAAATAAGACGGGTTCATGAGTATGCAGCAGGAATAACAAAAATTAGGACTATTAGCCTGGGAAAAATCAAGTAACAAATAAGCACATTAAAGAAAGCATGACTGCAACGACACTTTGCAATGGTTCTCAATTCAGGTTGAGGGGCCATAAAAGAGAGGGAGACTGAAGAAATTGCATATGGTGGCAGTGAGAAATATTTGAATGTTCTTTCAATCTTGGAGGACTTGTCTCTGAAAGGAATCAACAAGGAGGAGAGTCCAAGTGATATCATGTTCAATGGGACCCCCTCCCCCCTAGCTCGGGAAAAAGGGAACAAAGAAAGAAAGAAAGAAAAAAAACAGATGAAATCCTTTAGGCACATCTCTTGCACCAATCTTTACACATAAATTAGAAATGTCGAGCATCTTTTCCACCTACCTGTAAATAAATTGGTCAAACACTTGTACCTGTTGACCTCTAATGCACTTGTGGATGTCACTAGCAAAATCATATCATTTGACCAGCATCAAGTCATGAGCATTTGGCTGCTCCAGCAGGCATGTTAACAACATGATGTTGGCCAAGAAAATAATGTTTTTATTTTTGCCAACTGCTACTCACAACATCCTGTCCGCCGTTGCCATGGGTGTCCAATTCACATTATCTTTTATGAAATGGGTTGAACCAGATCCCATGAAATAAGCCACATTATTTTTCAGCTTCCACAAGAAAGATTCTTTGATAATGGTAAGTCTTTCAACTGAACCCATTTCATTAGAAATCATCGATTTTTCATACCTTATCATCCCCAGGAAGCCATGAATAAAACATTAATAAAATAGAAAGACAACTGATTCTAGGCTTAACTGGCATGAGAACCTCTTGTTCGCAGCCTATCAAATGTCTGCTCCTACCAAAGTAACAACATTTTCATTCATTTATTTCATTTTTGTTGCCCTCCCCAAGGCCCCCCGAGGGGAATTAAACAAGAGTCCCTTTCATTTGATCTCCTTGGAAGGATAGCTTTCCGAGGAGGAATGGCATAAAAGGTGTCTACCTAGCTCAAATCACTAGAAGCAAAGTGGTTTCAAGTGACCTACCATGCCTAGATATATCACTGCAATATTTACCGGAAAAATGTCTTGGAGTGCTGCTTTAAAGTAGGAGATTCAATAATGAAAGAAGATTTTTCCCTCTGCTGCACTCGAAATGGGCCAAACTGGGAAGGACTGTATGTTGTCACCATGGTTCACCAAGGAATACATATAGAATCGTTAACTTAGAAGGATAAGAATGAGCAGATCTTTTCAGTGCCATGCACCTAAAAATGCATTATGCCTTGACGATGGAAGCTCTTATAAAGCTAGCTTTAAATGGTGGATCCGGTGTGGGAAGAGAAGCGAATTGACAGAGCTCATTAGTGCTAAAGAATTGCAGGCTGCAGGCGAAAATGAAAAAGCAACTCATCCTTCAATCTGAACTGCTTCTACTAGCCTAAAGAATTGGACATTGAGCCCTTTCCTTCGGTACTGTGGCTCAGTAAGGCTTGGACTAAGAAGTGAAGCATAAGCACAGGGCAAGATTGAAGGTCCTTTCTTTTACTAGAAATGATTGGACGAGGATGCCAACCACTTCTCAAGATGTTCCATATTACGGACCCAACCCCTTGAATTCTAACACCCACAACAAGCAACAAAGAGCAAACTCCAGGCAAGTAGAAAGAGAGAGGAACATAAGTAAGAGAGAGAGAGAATTGGTTGATCACAGTCCAATCAATCCTTGTCTCACCTTTGTTCGTTGCTGGTGAGCCCCATTCATAAGAAACACCTTCTCACTGTTTCCTTAGCGAAGGATGGGCTGGCTACTTTCTCTAGTGTAGTTGTCCATCGGTTCATCCATCCATCATCTTCATTTTAGAAAGGTAATGCTAGCAGATTGGACACAGCCTATTGGCATCAGAATCCATAGTGGTGAGCAAGCAGCCCTTCCCATCTTAGTGAATCCAATTCAAGTTTCCTTCGACCTGAATTGTGACATGAGTTGACATCTATTAGTTATTGTTTTTTGGATGTGCTTTCCCTTGACAAAAACAGCTGGGAAGCAAAGATCTGTGCTAGTCTTTCTTTCAGTTTGCTCTCAACATTAGCTCCAATGACTTATCTGTTCTGAATTAGTTGATTCTCCTTATGACGAAAAAGGTCATCGTCCACCTGTCTTTCTTTCGATTTATGAAAGATTGCTTGCTCAATGTAGTATCTCATTGAGTCAACACAATGTTCCTTGCTAGCCATTTGTCCTTCTTGCAAGCCATCCATTCTTTTTGAACATGAATTATTTAACTAATTCTTGGTTATATATACAAAGATTAGCAAAAGAATTTTTTAGTTTAAATTTTAAATTGTTTTAATCCTTGTTTGGGTGCCAGATTAGGCCGTCCAAGCATAGTCTATACACTTATGAGAAAACCTGAAGAACTGAAGCAAAGAGATGGTGGAATACAACTGGAGGAGGCTATGGATCAGATTATCCCATTACTTGGGACAAGGTAAATCACCTTTTCAGCTGATCTTCTTTTATCCAAAGTTTTGAGGATTCAAGTTCCACTGGTTTCTGAAGATTGTCAGTTTTGTCTATACTTGGCCTTATCTTCACCAGCCTCTTACAAATCTATAGTAAACAAATACTAGCTAAGTATGAAAATCAAAAGGCAAGGCTTCGGTTTAAGGAGTATGAAAATTCTGTCTACCTAAGGGTATGATGGCCCAATCTTATTTAGGAATATGCAGTCTATTATGAGTTAAGAACTTTGAACCCAGTTGTAAATAGTCTTCTTCAATCCTGTTATTTCATGACATTAAAATTGAGATTTGAGATTTAATAGCATTCTAAAATCAAGCTTCTTTCATGCTAGTGATATACATGAAGATTTACTGACTATTAACCTTAGATCAGTTCCTGAACATAGAAACTAGATACTGTTATTGGTTTCATTATCAAATCTGATCGCATTCTTGGGGAGACCCCAGCCAAGCTTCCAAGCTTTTATGAAACCCATCTACAAAGGAATTCAACTCTGTATATTGCTTGCAGTTATCAGGAGTCGCTTATAGGAAATGCGGCAAGCCCCCAGGCATTAGTATTCAATAAAGCCTTGCAAGGTAATCTATGTACAGTTTAATGTGAATCAAGCTTCTTGAAAGGCATAGCAGAGCATGATAGGATTGGATCCATACATTAAGAAAGGAAAAAGAAATCGATGAAATTAATAACATGACAGGAACTGTGAAGCAGGAAACCATCATTTGATGCCCTAAAAAGATTTAGCTAGTTATAAAATTGGAGAGGCATGCGATACGGAGACTCGACAGTATTGGATTGAAGTTGGACAATTGGGCAGAATTAACAGCTCAATGAAAACATTATTGAAGTTAGATAAGCAACTAAGGAGCTTGGAATCAGAGCAGAGCCATCGCTCTACCCTACCTTTACGCCGTGGCTCTTGCTTCTTTCGCCGGGCGGCGGCCGCGCTCTTGGCTTCGTTCTTGAGCTTATTGATGTTGGCAAGCTGGGCTTTCCTGCTCCTCTCCATCTCGTAAAAGAGCTGCTCTTCGAGCGTCGTATCGTACCTCTTCCCTTCCCCGAACCCAGCCGGTTTGTTCTCCAGCCACCGCGCCATCTCCTCCAAGGGCATCAGTGGCACATCCCCGTCGTCCTCCTCCTCCAACCCATCGTCGTCGTTGCCGTCGGATACACCGCCCGGCTCCCTCTGCCGCCCTCGCCGGCGGCCCGAGGCGGTGGCGGAGAGGCCGTATCCCCTTTCCCGCCGCGCAGACGAGAGCGGAGCAGCCCATGTGGGTCTATCCGCATTTCTGGTGCTAAAGAAAGCGGTGGGAGGAGGCAAGGTTTTGGAGGTGGGAGGACGGACGGAAGGCGGATGATGGGAGGCGGGGAGTGGTACGAGAGGGGCTGCTCTCGCACACGTCATGATCCTCATCTTCCAGTGAATCCCCAGCTCTCTCCCGTTCTCTATCCTGGGGAAGTTTGGATATAGAAAGTGAACCAAAAAATAAATAATGGGAGAGGCCAAGAATTGCCGAGGAAGTTATTTATATTGAAGACGCAAATTTGAGTTTTTACCTTTTCTTTAATATTATAATAATTAAAATATACGTTCTTTTATATATTACATATAATATAAAAATAAATTTTATTTATCGATAATATATAAAATAATATATTATATATTCGGTATTTGTTTTTTCTATTGTGAGCTCCATTAAGTTGACCTGGAGTGTTTTTTTTCCTCCGTGTTAAACTCCTATATAATCGGCCAAGCAAACTGAATTCCAGGTAAATTACAACTTGCTTGTTCAACAGTCCCAGCAAGCACTGAGCTATACAGTGCTATGTACAAGATCATATAAGAAGGAGATGTGATGCATCTCTCTCTCTCTCTGATAACTTTAATTTCTTGCAACACTTGTTTAATTTTTTTTTTGCAAATAACTCATTTTCCCCATTTCATTATTCTAGGTGCTTGTCTTTGCTCAAATCAGAAGTTTTTTTATTTGTTCAAAAAAGTTGTTTTTGACATTTTAATTTCACTTGTTACTTTTGTTTGTGAATATGCGAATCTTAGGATCCCCAAGGTTGGAATAGCGTGGAGAAGAGGCGTCTATCATGAGAGAACTGGATCCACTTATTTATCTCAATATACATGAAAGGCAATGTTGAGAGTTGGATCCTTTTTTTTTTTTCATACCAAAAAACAAAAAAAGTTGAGAGGAATCCAGTGTTATAGAGGAATGGGCATCCATTACGGTAAACAGGAGTGTCCTTAGTCCTCCTCTACGATAATCCGACATGCGAAGAGAGCAGTAGGGACGTGATTCGTGAGGTATTTAGTGTTTGGAGCTAATTATTGAATATCAATTTCTTATTTTCTTGCATCCTCTTGTCGAACAATATCGCCTCAAAGCCAGCAACACATCGAGGGAGGACTGGATGTTCCCGCAGTGCTGGCCAAGGTTTTCAAAGACTGGGACCAATGCTGAGACAAACCAAGCTTGGTCAAGATAAAATGCATCGCAAGCTTATCTCAACAAACAAATAGCGGCGTGTACTTCATATTCGAATATATATCCAAAGATGCAGCAGAAAAGAAAAGAAAAAAAAAAAAAAAAAACCACTGTCATGCAACCCAATGATTTTCATATTTAGTGATTATTAAAATTGATATAAGATAATAAAAACAGATCAAATAATCTCAATCAACAGATCAAACATACTGTGGTTGTCCATAAGAATATTGACAGATGTTGTTAAGATTATCAGTAATTTTTTTTGGATTGATTAGCTAGTGTGTGTACATTTTTGTATAAATTTTTTTAGATTTTTTTTTTTCAGATTTAGCTTTTTTTTTAAAATTTTTCTAGATGCAAGCGTGTTTTTTTCAACCGACGCATCTTTTCAGGTGCACGTTCGAAGATGCATGTTGATCGAAGGATCGGAGATCTGATCGGATATAGATAGGCTCCGATTAATTGGAGTCCAATCTCTCTCTCTCTATATATTATTCCTATGGTGGAATATTATAGTATCGATCCATTTGGACTACCATTCCCCTACCTAGTATTCACTCGTTGATTGAAGAAAATATTAAAAAAAAATTATCACTAACGGTTCCAGCTCTAAGTTGTCGTGGAAAAAAATCTTGAATTTGGAAATTGCGGGAGGAGAAGAAAGGAGGTGAGGTCGAGGCATTTGGCGATGATGAAACTTACTGTTGGAAAGAAGGCTATGAAAGATCCCAATGGAGAAAGTACGATATGAGTGACAGTTGCCCGAGAGGTGATGAGATCCTTGATGATAGAGGACAAGGCCATGGGGGCAAGATCTTTGCAAGACGAAGTAGTCGATGATATGGTTAGTAAGGTCACATCGCCGAGGGACAATGGAGAGGAAGGCAACAGCATTGAAGGTGGGTGAGGACTCAAGAAACTTTGAAGCAAAAAAAAAAAAAGAAAAAAAAAGACTCCGCATTAGATGGAAGGATGGTATGGTCGATGAGGTCACATCACTGAGGGATGATGGAGAGATAGGCGATGGTATGGGAGTTGGGTGCGAGCTCGAGAAAGTTCGAAGTAAAAAAAGAAAGAAAAAAAAAAGACTCCATGTCAGAAGAAAGGCGATGGATAGATAGATACATGGGTCCTGCATATGTGGCACTATATCTAGAGCCGTTCATTCAGTTTTAACTGATTTAATCAGATCCAAATCAATCCGACTCGAAAATGGAATAACAAAAAAATGAAAATCGAAAATCGATCCGAATAAGAAAGAAAACAAACCGAAACCGAATCAAAAATCTTGATTTGGTTCGATTCGATTATTCAATTTTTTTATATTTTTTTATTTTTAATTATCTATTTTTAATATAATATATTTAAATAATTATTATCAATTCATTGTTAGTTTGTTATATTATATTTAATTAAATTCAGAATATATTGAATTTATTGATCAGTAATTTTTTATATTAAAAATTAATAATTGATAAGTAATAATATATTGATAATTGATAAATTATAAATCAATAATAAATAAAATATAATATATAAAAGATCATATTATTTATAATACAAACAAGCAGTCAAGCATCATAATAAATTATAATAATTAATTAAATCTAAATATATCTAATTATTCATCCACATAACCAATAAATTTTCAACATAATAAATAATATAATATAAATTATAATTATAATTTTTGATTTGATTTTTGAGTTTTTCGATTTTTAATTGAACTAAATCAAAAATCAAAATTTTTAAAAATAAAAATTAAAAATCAGATCAAATTATAATATATTTAATTTTAATTTGATTTTTTGGTTTGATTCTAGCTGGTTATCATCTGAAATCAAATTTTGAATAGCCCTCGACGGACACCTTGGATCTTTTATTCCTTAGGGGAATGCCACCGGATATTGGGTTAAATCATGAAAAGTGTTCAGCCTCATTACCGTCCGCAAAACGTGTCATTCATTTATTTGTAGTGACATTGCTCAGCGACGCTCTTCAGAAAGAGAACGTAATCATTGGACTTAGATCCCTCTCAAGAGGAGAGCAGTTAAGATCTGAGGTTGTTTTGCCGTGGAGCTGCAAGAATCTAAGCTAGCAATCCTTCTCCCGTTATTCTGTGGGCCAGGTATGGGTGTCTAGGGATGGAGAGGAACGGGAGGCATTCTGCTGGGCTGGAATGGCTCCAAGTTTATAGCGTTAAGATAGGAGGTTAAGAGATTCTCTATCTTAATTTTGTGGAATGACAGAATTCTCAGTGTGACGTGGATGTTCATTGTCATGTGTGGGCCAGCGGAGCATGCACTAAAGAAAGTGTTCTGGAGAGAAATTGAAGCAGATTAGAGCATCTTTCCCTAAACCTTGGATTAAAGGAACAGAAACCAGCGAGCCAATAAAATCACTGAAGCTTTTAATTATTTTATCTAGACCACTAATATGATTGATCTCCTTTTGGAAGGCTAGCAATATATCTGAATAAACACAAGAGCATCATATATATATATATATATTAAAATAAAAACTTCTACCTCCATTTGACATATGAGGTTTTAAAAAAATGAGAGGGAGCCATGTGGTGTAAGGCCTTCATTTGCCATGTCGCATATCTCAAGAACAATCACACCATGGCTTTTACCATCGACAGCACCGTCGGAGATCGACCCTTCTACTAGGCCATGGAGCAGTACGAGCAGAATTTAAAATGCAAGAGCACATGAAGGAGGGTCGGATGGCCAGAACGAGAGATGTTGGTGGTGGCAAGGAGCTAGACAAGAGGTAAGAGAAGAGAAAGGAGGAACAATGATGGTGTCGAAGATGGTGATACCAGCAGACACATCAGGAGGTATAATCGGAATCAATGTTTGTCGAGAGAAAAGAAGAGCGATGGTAGGATGACAGGGGTGTAAGGCAGCATCGGTGGATGCAAAGAAAATATGAGAAGAAGGGAGGAGATAGAAGTACGATTGGGATCGATGTTTATCGAGAAAAAAAAAAGTCATGGTGGAGCGAAGAGAGGATGGGACGTCATCGATAGGTACGGAAAAAATATAAAAATAAAAAATATATAAAATATTATTTTATAAAATAATATATAATAAATAAAATAAAATTAAAAAATTAAAAAAATTTAAAAAATATTTATTATGAATATTTATTATTAAAAAAATTTAATTATTATAGATTATAATTATTCATCCTGCATATGAGTTTTCGACTAGTTAGCCTATGTAACATCTCTTTGGAAGTTGATAGATGGCTCCTCCCCAAGATTTGCCCGTGATAAGGAAAGTTTGTTATTGGTTGGGACACCTTTGAGAATACTTTGGCTGGCCCAACAGGCAATGTACTAATATTATAATGATGTGGTTGAACAAGGTTTAATGATCATCAAATACGACATAGGGAGAGGGCATTTGACTATATTTGCCCGACTTCTCCGACTAGGTCCTACCAGATCATTTGAATCACGGGCTCCATCAAAGAAGTTCTCTCCTAAATTTTTAAATATTTTATTTTCTAATCCCCATAATTATATTTATTCCAAAATAGTTTAATAAATTTAGTTTACTGACAAAAAAAAAAAATCCTAGTTGATCCCAATATCTAGGTCACTTTTATTTTTGGTTCGCTACAACTTTTGAGCCTCGAATGGTGCTGGTGTATTATCTTTGAATTAGTTCTTCCTTTCACACGAACAGCTACTTTCTATTCTCTCCTGGCCGCCATGGGGACTTTGGTGAGTTTTAGCACCTTCCCTGCTCGCCTCTACCGTCGGCCCTTGTTGATGCCCAACATGTGTATTCTGTGATGTTCCTAGGCGTCCTCGGTATCAACCTTAGATTTACATGGCTTGTGGTAGTTGTTTTGTGATGGTGCTTGTGTGCTAACAGTTATTCTCCCTCCTCCCCCCAAGCCAACAAAAAACTTAAAATATGTTAAATTTTTTCCTTTTCAAAATCTAACGATGTCCCTCTAACATTTAAAATATTTACTACCTACATGTTTAAAAAAAAATTATATTAAATTTTTATGAAGAATCATAAACATTTTTTTAAAAAAGCTGCTGTTCTCCATTGCTTCAATCATTTTATTAATTTTTTATAAAAAAATAATAAATTTATTAAACACATAGCTATTGTTTATTTAATTTTTAATTTTTTTATTTAAATATTTTTTTGTTAAACAATAATTTTATATTTTTTTATAGCAAATCTTCAAATATTTATAGAGTTACAAACTCAGATACTTATTACATTTCATCACAACTCTGATCATCTAGACTAGATACCGGTTAGTCACTCACAAAAAAGTAGTTGGCTTTTAACATAAGATCAAAATCTAACTTCTTCATTTGTGTAAATTTAAAACTCTAATTCTCTAGACTAAAAATAGATTAGACCATAAATAAATGGTACAGTTTTTTTATCTTTATATATTTTAATTATTATGGTTATTACTAATTAATTTTTTATATTATTATTATAATTTTTAATTTTTTAATTTATAGATTAATTTTAAGTATTATAAGTTTCACGAAAAAACAAAAATGCCACGTACAGTTTAGGTAAAGATATTTTTTAATTTTTTAATCTATTTAGATATTAAAATAAAATTTTTATTTATTATAGATAGTATAAGCATTAATGTATGAGTGATTATTGAGATTTTTATATAATTAAAATTATTTTATATATGACATAAGATAATATTTTTTATATATTTTTATTTATATATAAAATTAAATATTTTTTAATATATTTTTATTTTATTATTTATTATAAAATATTTTATTTAAAATTTTTTAATAAATTATTATTTTATTCCGTCAAGTTTAGTCACTATAGAAATCTTAAAAATTCAGACGATTCAACAAACAAGACTCCCGCCGCTATAGGATTTAGAAAATATTAGATGCACAAAGTTTTATCTCCCCATACGGACAAATTAATTCCATATTTTGAACCCCACCCAGGTTATGGAGAAACATCACTGTTGATCATATAAACTCCCTAAAATATAAAGCAATGGAACTTCTATAAATTTTAAAGTCCAAATTCATTGTAATTAGTTGATCATAGCAAAAGCTTTAAAACTTATCTCGATTAAGAACTCAAATTATTGAAAACGCACACATTTATTTGCACCTAATCCATTTTTAATCTTTTCATAAAATATTTCTTATCTAAAATCTTTTTCAGCTATGTCCGCTTGGGCATGTATTATGACTATCATGTTATATGGCTTTCATAAATTAATTGTAGCACTTCTAAATGCAATGGAAGTGCTTTCTTTTTTGTTTTTTTTTGGGTACAAATGCAATGGAAGTGCTCTGATCATAATTATCTGGTAAATAAATTGAAACAGAATAAAGAAATAACAGTTGTAACTTCTTTTGTCTGATGATCATAGAAATAAATCAAGCTAAAGAAATGATACTTTTGGAAATCCAGACAGCTGAATAGATGTATTATATTTGATGGGTCACAAATGCGTATTGCATGTTGAAACGAACTCCATATGAGAAAATATGAAAAAAAAAATAAAGCCAAGGAAACGAACGCTGGCGAGCTAATTGCACTGGGATGCATGACATGCTACATATTGCCAGCTGACACCCATGCGCGTTCTTGCTTGGGCGTGGCGAGAAAACCGAACGGAGGCTTTGCCCTCCGTTTGAACTTTTGATCGGGCTCTTCGTTTGACACGTGGGGGAACTGTTGCGATCCTGCTGGGGTTTAGCGAAAATCAAGCGGCCGGAGCCACCTCCTCTGATCCAGACGCTACAAAATCCTAGCCATCGTTTTCTTGGCCGCTTCGTTTGCTTCAAGCCTTCACGAGGATGGATGAAAAAACAGCAGAAAAATCTAAGAAAAATATTGATATAAAATATATCGGATGATTTTATTAAAATATGTTAACATGTACTTCAAATTTTGGATGATAAAAATATTTTTTTAAAAAAATCATAATATATATTTATAAAAATTATAATATATTTTTATAAAATTAAAATATAGTATTTTATTTAAAATATCATAATTTTTATGAAAAAATATCATATTATTTTTTCATATATATATATATTCATTATTTTTTTTCATATCATATGATATTTATTTACAAAAATTATGATATATTTTTATATATTTTATAAAAAATATAATATTTTATTTAAAATATCATAATTTTTATTAAATAATATAAAAAAGATGTCATTTCTTTACAAAAATTAATTTTTGTGAAGAAATGTCATAATTATTCATTCACAAAAATTATAATATTTTAAATAAAATATTATATTTTTTTATATATCATAATTTTTATATAAAAATATCATAATTTTTATAAATAAATATTATAATTTTTTAAAAAATATATTTATAATTAAAAAAAATATTTTAATTATTAAAAAAAAAAAAAGAGTATGTTGAGAAATGAGGCTACCGAGCCGCCCGGAGGTAATTGTTTGGAAGATAACGAAGCGGCCCGGTCCATAGCTGGCCATCGCGTCGGTGACGAACACGGCCTCCCCCGTTCCTTCAGAGAAATTATGCGGACGGCCCACGAGGGCTTATATATATCGCTTGTTTCTTTTTTAGCTTCAATGATGGATTACCCCAAAACGGATTGCTGACCCGCTTGCTTGTTATCCGGACCTCCGCCACCACCATCGGCGGGGAGAGAACTGACGGCCCCAGTCTGTGGCCCTTCCTCTCTCTCCGCTGATCTTTCTTCCATCCTCGGAAAGAGGGTGATCTTCTTGGGGAATTGTCGAACCTTGATTCTGGCATCCTGTCTCCGGTTTTTTGTTGGACTAAGAGGTAAAGAAGCCAAGGGTTTCTGTAGCAAGGTTTCGATGCACTCAAATGTTTTACTCTCAAAGCAACTCTCTTGGTTTTGATATCTATTTTGGGTTTCTTGCTTTAATTTTCTGCGATCTTCATTAAGACTTATCTATGTTTGAAATCTACGGTTTTCTTTAGCAAGATCTCAATGCACTTTATCTTTTGGTTATTTAAATCTCTCTCTCTCTCTAATGGTTTGGGAGAAAAAAGAAAAAGAAAAATTAGGTTTCGTATTTTAAATCTTCCACAAGACTTGATTGACTCTTGTTGCTAAACCTTGATATCTTGCGAAACCATCGTGACCCATGTTATCAAGTCTTTTATTTGAGATTTTTTAAATTAAAATAAAACCCTATCCTGCTTCAGGGTGGCCTCTGCTTACAGATGTCTGACATCTTAAAAGGTATCTCCAATTTTTTCAGGCTACTCACATGTTTAGAGCAGCCAAACAATCAGCTGATTGGTTGGCTGGTGCTAAACAAGCCCCTTATTTCTCTACAGATGATGCTGGTCGTTTTTCTTTTTTTTCCTTTGATGTCTCCTGATTGTTTAGGTTGTATTTTTGTCCACAACTGAGGCTCAGCCTCCCTTCAATCGCCAAAAAGGAAAGAAAAGGAGAAACCTATCGGGAAGTAAATGTTTTCAGGGTCTGGTAGATAAGGATTTGTTTGATTTTGACTGACAGCCATCAATGCAGGCAACAACCTTGAGAATTACCTGCAGATGATGTAATATACGATATCATGGAAATAAATTGTATAGCACATATCGAGGTAATATTAATCAACCTCGAAATCTTCTAAGAACTGACAGCAGATAAGGATTGAATTGTCATCGGGATGCCAACTTCCTTTGAGGCAATACATTGTCTGTTGCCCTGATTTTACAGCCTACATGTAGGCTTTCCCATTGTATTTCCGACAATTAGGGTTGGAATTTTTTATTTATTTATTTATTTTTTAATGCTATGTTGTTTAAACTTAAGGACAACCCGTACATAACTGTCTTTGTATAAAGATAATGATCAGTGGCATCTTGGTGACTATTATTCCATCTCACTGAACTTTTCAGGGGCTTGGCAGTGCATTAAAAAAAACTCATGTGATCATCTCCAAAACTAAAAATTGGTATGCCCCATTTCTTGGCATCTTTAAAATGAAGATTTACATTCCGTCCATTATGTGTCTTGGAAGTTGTTTATATGTTCAATATTTGGATTATCTGGTGCCCTGTTTTTACTGCAGTATAGGCATCTCAAAGTATCTGAAACAGAAAAGTTTATGTTGGTTATACTATACCTTAAGTTCGATGGTTGTATTTCAAACCTTTTTGGTGATCATGATATACATTTGCTAGGGAAGATATGTCAGCTTGTTTTTTAACTTCCATGAGTAGGTGCTGGAGAACATTCATTTCCAATACTTTGTCAAATTCCATTACCAAACAGAATTTTGGATGTCACTTGATTTATATCTAGCAAGTTATTTGATTGTGTAACCTACTAGAATCATGCACTCATATGAACTTGCATTTATCTGGATTGTATTTTCTGGTACATTGATTGTGATGGCGGCATGTATGTATTCTATCCAGAATACATTGATTGTGCGTTCTAAGTCCACAAATCGATACAACAAAGAACTGGGTGATATTACTGGTTCGTCCTGTAGTGAACAGAATATACACCTTCAAACCAATGTTTTAATTCTTGTCCAGTTTCAGGTCCATTAGTTGACTTTTAGTTTGGTAGTTTCATCTTGTGTTTTGGGTTTTCAGACAAAAAAGTAATAAAAATACCAAAAGAGTGAAAAACAGGAAAAATAATTATAATTTAAGATAAATTATGTCATATTATTTTATTGTGTTCTAAGTTTCTTAGGATATTAGGTTGTGTAGTAATTGCTAGTTTCAGGCTAAAATTAAATTATGTAGGAGCTTGTACTAAGCTTTCCACTCACTATAAATTTATTATGTTTCCTTCTCTCTTAGCAAATTGTTGTAATCTACCTACACATTGCTCTATTTTTTGTAAATATCCTGTGCTTTCTCTTTTTTTATATTATATTAAAATTTTCCAATACATATTTCACTATTTCATTTCAAACCCATCTAAGCATATTTTGTTTTATTTCATCTGAGTAACCCATCTAAGCAAGAAAACATCCAACTAAGAATATTTCATCCTATTCCATGTTAATAACCCATCTAGGCTGCCAAAAAAGAACCATATAAGCATGTTGCATTCAATTTCAATTGAGTAATCTATATAAGCAAGAAAAAAACATACAAATAAGAATTCATTTTATTTCATTATTTCATAATGCATCTTACCTAATATAATAACCATGAACACAAATTTGATAAACAAAGCCTTAGATGAATGTATAATTGAATCATATTGATCAATTTAAAAATATTAGCCATATTAACTTGTTAAAAAAAAAGCTTATTAGTTTTGATTGGATTAGGTTGAACTAGCAAAACTAAACCAAAACTGGCTGAAATTGACTAAAACTGACTGAAATCAAAAAATTCAATCAGTTTCAATTAGGTTTCAAACCTGAGGTGGATTGGTTTTGGCGGAGACTTAAAACCTTGTTCCAAACAACCTGCACATCATTATTGCGAGTGTAACCTAAGGATAGATTTTCATTCAAGATTGAAAGTTAACAAAATGCTTGATATATAAAGCACCATTAAACAATAAACCCCTTTTTCTGCTAGTGTAATTTATCCAATCATTTGCCAACTAGAAGAATTTTGGCAAATCCTACATCAAAATGCATGCCATTGTTCTTTAATCATTCATGTTAGTTCTTCAAGCAAGTGAGTAAGTAACATGGATCTGTGTGTCCTTATGTTTCAAATTTGACCCACAAGTGGATCTACAACCCTTGTCCCATTTTTCTAAGTCCAGTCCAGTAATTTTTCATTCGCCAACTAGGATTTGGGCAAGCTCAAGTGCATAGTGAACTCAATTTTATCCTATCAACTTATATCCATGAATTTTGAGTCTTCAAATAGATCATTTTTTATTTTTTAATCCAATATACTACCATTAGTTTTTTTACTTCTTGACTTTGTTAAAATAATAATATTGAAGTGATTTGTTTGGCAAATGTATATTTTCCAATTACTCTACCACCCCCTTTCTCTATGTTATCTTCTCAATCATGTGCCATTTCCATATGACACAAATCCCGCAAGGATTTTTTATCTATTATGAATAGGTTCTATTTAAATCTTGGATTGGATATTTCTGTTAAGTATCAAACATGGTTTTGATGAAAATTTATAGCTTTGGGAGTCATTTTAGGATTATCATGGTATTTAATGTAGTTTAGCTAGCAAGAAACTGAAGTGCTTTCGACTGTGCTATGTACACTACTGGGGCTGTGAATAAGATCTAACAACTTCTGTAAATTGTGCTTTGTGCTAATTGTGGTGGATAATGGGGATAATGAGAGCAATTTTGGTTGTAAAGCTGTGAAAAACTACAAAGTGTCTGTACTTTTCAGAGAGGGAAAGGGATTTAGTTTCCATTTCCAAAACATAGGCCAATGTATCTTTTTTTCTTCTCTAAACAGCGAAATACGAGGGCTTCTTAGAGCACATCATCCATATCTAGATGATAAGGTGGAATTCCACCAAAAATTATTGATTAAGATGATAATTTTAGCAACTCTCAAGGATTATGTTTCATATGATCAATTCGTAAACAAATAGCTCACCAAGATTGAATAAGAACAATGAGCAATTATTTAACATGAAGAAAGGAAACTCCTACAGTGCTGGTTCCATTAGTTAACAATGGATTACTGTGGTTCAGTTAAGTAATAACAGTGTAAGGAGATATCTGCGCAAACATAAACATGTCTCAAGCATAACTATAGCGTACAGTTTAAGTCAGCCTGTGTCTCTAACCATTCCAAAATGTGTATTATGTAAAGACCATGGATCCAATTCCCAGGGCTTATTGGATCAGATTGGTGGTCCCTGTTGCTTGCATGACTCGGTTATGAGTGTCAAGGAAAAAAAAAAAGAGAAAAGACTCAATATTACCTCTTCTTTTTTATATGTTTTTACTTTGTTTATTCTTATATTTTGTGCTTATTTTACATAACATTTCTTTATTCTGTATTATTCATTTTGCTTATTCTATTGAACTTTTTAGCTTTTCCTGTATCCTTCTAATTTTATTATTTTAATGTTTCTTTTATTTGTACTTTTCATCCATTTTCTATTTTCAATTCATATAGTCTATACAATGTTTTATTTTCTATTTTAAGTTTTTTTATTTTGTTTTAATACATATACTCTGCTTTGCGCTTTTAGTTCTTTATGCTTCAGTTTGAATTTTCAATTTTTATCTTTCAGCTCATTTTTACTTTCTTTCCTGGTTTATCTTTGTTTTGTACTTTTAGTTTAATTTTTCAATATATTCACTTTTGTGTCTTTTATATTTTTTCTTTTGTTATTTTTTTGATATATTCTTTCAGTCAATCTATGGGCAACAGTATGTCATGCATTTTCTAATTTTTGTTACTGTTATTTTTTGTTTCTTTCTTACATTTTTTATATATTTTACTTTACTTTTTTTTTTTCTTTGTACTATTTGTATTACTCACTCTGCTCCATCTCAGTTATATTGTTTTAATTTCTCTTATGTATTTTTGATGCATTTGGTATTTTGCAATCATATATGTTCTACTTTTGTTTTGATTTATTTTATTTTGGTTTATTGATTTAGTAATTTTCTGTTCATACCTTTTACTTTGCATTTCTGGTTCTACATAATTTGGTTTGTGCATTCTGTTTTTATGTTTAGTTGTATTTCTCCTTTATTTTTCTTTAGATTCCTTGATGTGTTTGTTTTGTTATTTTTGTTGTTTTCGTCTATTATAACTTTTCTAATATGTATTTTTCATTTTTTATATTTTGTGTATTTTGTCTTCTTGCTTCTAACTCTAGTAAACTTACAGACTTCTTCTTTTTTTTTCCTTATATTTCTATTTTTCTTACATTATATTTTGCATCCTTTTTTTTGTTTACTTATAGTTCGATCATTTGAGTTTTGTGATTATGCTTTATTATCTGTTTTCTATTGTTTTATTTGCACTTCTGAATCTGTTCTGTATTTTCGGGTCTATGATACTCTGCATGTTGGTTTAAGTTTTCATTTAGTTTCGTTATTATTTTAGCTTTACAATTGTACCTTCCACCTGCGCTTTTGGTCTTTCATGAGTTGGTTTTATTTTTTTAATTGTTTAATTCACTTTTTATTTTTTGTTTCTTGTTTTGTGTGTGTTCTTTTATACTTGTTTTTCTGTTTTACATTTACCGTTATAATTTCTCTGTTTTTTGTTTTTTGAGATTAGGACAGGCTAATCCCCACCCGCTATCCTATACCATCCCAATCCACCTAGATCAGAGCATAGGCCCCTGGGTAGGCCGAACCACTGCTTGCAAAATGGAGGAAATTGATTAATCAGGGATCGAAAGGGGAGGAGGCCGATACTATCTAGAATCGGATCCCTGCTCTTTTGCTTATCCGGCAAGAGATGTACCATTTGAACTAAAGTTGTTGGTGGTTACATATACTATTATATTTTCATTTTTCAATCTTTTATTATAGTCTTCTATTTTCTACTTTTAATTTTTAATTTTAATTTTTAAAATTTTTCTGCCTGTTTCAGTTTTTCACTTCCCTTGAGTTTGCTGTCGTAGATACCCCATTTGGGCTGTTCCTCAGAATAATTAAGACATCTACATCTTATAATGCCCCCAGTTTCCAAGATGCCATCAAAATCAGCATTTATTTCATTGGTCTGCTCGTGGCATTAATAAGTTTTTTGTAGATTACCTTTGGAACACTTGTGTCACATGCCTTGGCCAAACCAGTCCACCTGACACTTGCATCATACTTTCAAAATTTCTTAAAAACTTGCATTTGCCTAAGTATAGGCGATATGGTACTCATTTGAAAGGGCATCGAGTCAAGAATCCAATTTCTGCTGAATGCAAGATTCCAAGTGTAGGGTAGACAGTAATGGCCATTCTTTTGATGGCTGTGTGAAATGCTAAATCTACATGGGAATAGGGGTATTTTGATCACTTTGAACCTAGTTTGAACCAGGAATATGCTACAGTTTTGGATCAGCGTAAAATAGGAATGTGGTTGCTCTACCCAATATTTGACATGACCCTGTAGTGGACGAAGACGGTCCATTTGCCATAGTTTTGGAAGGATGAGGTAACCAGTTATGTCACTAGAGGGCAAAAAAGCTAGTTTAAAATGATGATGTTGACCATTCATTTGAGGATGATTGAAGTGTTTTACATGTTATGTGCTCATGACATCAGCTACCATCACGACCAAAATATTATTGTCTAGAACTACAATACTGTAAAATGTTCAAGTTTGAATTAGGCAGAGGAACATTCATAAGGCTTGAAATGACAATATGTTGGTACTCATATCTTCTGCTTGTAATATCCATGGATATGTGTCTATATAAAAGGATTCTAGGTTGTCTAACTTTCACATTTGTTTAGCTAGTGGTAAATCCTTGATGGAGATGAACATGCTTTGGAGCTCTGAAATCTTCTTTGGTGGAGACAAGTTTTTCCATACATCTCATAGCAGTTTTGTCACTATGGCTCTAATAAGGAACTTGGTCGGGTGTAGAAGTTTTTGATTTCCCCTTGTGTGAATTCAATTAATTATGAGGATATCTTGTAACTGTTATTATTTTTTTTTTAAAAAAAATTTGTCTTTCTTCAGTCTTCAAGTATGCACCAAATTTATGGTGCCATGCATTCCAACTCTCAACCTTTTTTTAAGGAAATATTTCTGTTGGGGATAAACTCCGCTCCTGCCGAAGTCCAGTTCGATGCTCAGCCTAACGCAATTGGTAGCCATGGAAGAGCCTCAGCGGCCGAGCTCCTTCGGACTCTCCGCGGTCGAGCCTTAGTCGAACTCCTTCAACCGGCCATACTCAGCGGCCGAGCTCCAGTCGGACTCCCATAGAAGTCGAACTTCTTCTCAGCTTCTCTTTCGGTCGGACTTCTTCAGGAGCCGGACTCCTGCCAGACATCCCCTTCGGTCGGCCGAACTCAGTGGCCGAGCTTCAGTCGGACTCCCGCGAGATCCGAACTCCGCGCTCTTCCAGTCAGACGCCTGCGGGAGTCGAACTCCCTCCAAGCCTCCTCAGCGGCCGAGCTCCTTCCGAACTTCCCAGCGATCGAGCCTTAGCCGCACTCCAGCCAAACGCCAACGAGAGCCGAACTTCTTTTAAGCTTTCCGTCGGTCGAACTCCTTCAGGAGTCCGAGCTCCCCTAGAATTGATACGTACCGAAGTCCACTGATCAATGCCTACTTTCTCAGGGCCACGGCTATTAAATCCGGACGAACTATCGCCATCAGTCTGCCACAGGTGACGCGATCGGACGACATGGCCACTGGCGACACCACTCCCTTCGTAGCTAGTCCCATGCAGCCCATAATCCATCAGTATGGCTGTCACTATCCGCTTGACGACGCCTTCCTCTTCGTACCGAACTCCGAGCGGCCCGCGGTCGGACGATATGGCCATCACCATCAATCAAGCTCCGCCTATATAAAAAGGATCCTCCAGATATGTTAACTTTGAACTCTGATCTCTAATCTCTAAGCTTTAAGCTCTCTTTTCTAAGCTCTGCGGAACTCATTTTCGAGCACTCCATTCCTATTGGCCAGAGTTGACTTGATCGTCAGAGGGTCCTACCGGAGCCACCCCCCACTGTCTCCAGACGGAACTTTATTTTGCAGGTCCCCGGCGGCGACCTCGTCCACCTCCGCTCCAGCTGGATCCGGTGACGATCAGATTTCGCGTCAACAGATTGGCGCTAGAGGAAGGGTCAGAACCTCCGAGGTTTTCTTGTTCTTAAAGGAGTGCTTGGCGATGATTTCTCTTTCCTCTTCGGAGACCTCTCTTCCTCTTTAGAGTCCTTTCTCGAAGAGAAAATGCCTCCCAAAAGAGCTTCGACTCGTCGATCGGCGGCCTCCGCACCAGGTCCATTTGCTCCTGCTTCAGTTCCGGCAATTTGGGTTCCATCTGTACCCACGATAGATGTAGAGCAGTTCAATCGGCTTGTCCAGCAGGTCCGCGGACTCACTGAGGCAATGCAGGCCATACAGTAGCCCCCGACGGTGACTCCGCCAGGAAATCCGCCGCTGGGATGTCGAGAATCGGCCCCAAGGAAGAGTACCTGGGCCAACGTACCCGTCGCTCCTGAGAAGGAAAAATGGAGAATCGAAGATCCGTATTCGGATCGTGGTTCTCCTCTGGAGATCTTTTCCATTTGTAGCTAGAAGTTCCTCAAGATCTGCAACCAAGATGACACCCTTGATCGCAGACTGCGGGAGATGGACCGGTGGATTGAAGAGCTCGGCCATGTCGCCCCGACTCATCATGTCGACGTCCGCATCGATCCCCCTTTCTTCCTCCAAATTATGCAGGAGTCCATTCCATCGAACTTCAAGCTCCCTCAACTTGAAAGCTATGATGGAACCTCTGATCTGATTGATCATCTGGAGGTCTTCCGAATCATGATGCTACTCTACGGTGCTTCAGACGCCATACTATGCCGAGCCTTCTCATCTACCTTAAAGAGAGCAGCGAGAAACTAGTACTCGACGTTGAAGCCGGGTATGATCTTCTCTTTTGACCAGATGAACCGGCAGTTTGCGGCTCACTTCATTGGCAGCCGACGTCCGCGCCGAGGTTTAGATTTTCTGATGAACATCAAGCAGAAGCAGGGAAAATCCATTCGGGCTTATGTCATCCGGTTTAACGCCGCGGCATTGGAGGTCTGGGATCTGGATCAGTTTGTTGCGATGGCCGCACTCAAGGGTGGCCTTCAGAAGAATGACTTGCTATTCTCTCTGAAAAAGAATTATCTCAGGGACTTCGTCGATCTGCTGGCTTGGGTTGAGGGATATGCTCGTGCGGAAGAAGCCTTCAAGTTGAAGGATGAAAAAGCCTTAAGGGAGCGGCTGGCAGACGGGTATAATAGATCCGCCGCCGATGGAGAGTTGAGCGAAGTTTGGCCGCGCTCACGGACTCCCTCTGGACGCAGGTGAGCCCGAACTCCTCGAGCTCGCCACCAAGAAAGCTCCGATAGAAGGGCGCGCAGAAGTCCTCCCGAAAGGTTTCGCGACTACGTCCTCAATGCTTCTCGAGCTCAAATTCTCACGGAAGTTAAAAATTAGCTGCCAAGATTAGGACTACGATCTCTTTCAAACAAGCGCGATCGAAGCAAGTACTGCCTCTACCATCGCGACCATGGCCACGATGCTGAGTAATGCATTCAGCTTCGAGACGAAATTGAGGAGCTCATCAGAAATGGGCGGCTGGGTAAATTCCTTCGACGTCAGTCGGAAGCAGGAGAAGATCGGCCAAGGGTGCTGTCGTGATCAGAAATGATAAGAAGGTCGGCCGCCTCGCGGCGTCATCAACATTACCCCCGAGAGGAGCTTGGTACATTGACGATTCATCATCTCCCAGCGTCAAAGCCAAGAGAAGCATGCTCCAAATAGAGGAGGCCAGCATGAAATAGAGGAGGTCGTCCGGTCCGGAGCTTATTGTCCGAAGAAACGCAGAGGAACAACGCTACCACGATCCTGAAACATAAAGAATTTGGGTATGCGCTGTCAGTAACTTTCAATAAAATTCTTTTCTTTCAATAATATTGTTTCTGGATGCAAAAACTATGCGATGACAGGAAAAAAACAATCAATAGTTGCTGTGTTAGGAACAGGAGGAGAACCTCGTCCTAACATGGGCAGGTCAAAGACCTTCAACCTCGACTAGAGATAAGATCTCTTCCGAGCGACCGCGACAACCTCAGCTAGAGATAAGATCTCTTCCGAGCGATCGAGTCAACCTTGGCTAGAGATAAGATCTCTTTCGAGCGACCGCGACAACCTTGGCCAGAGATAAGATCTCTTCTGAGCGATTGAGTCAACCTCGGCTAGAGATAAGATCTCTTCCGAGCGATCGCGACAATCTCGGCCAGAGATAAGATCTCTTCCGAGCGACCGAGTCAACCTCGGCTAGAGATAAGATATCTTTCGAGCGACTGCGACAACCTCGGACAGAGATAAGATCTCTTCCGAGTGATCGAGTCAACCTTGGTCAGACATAATATCTCTCTCGAGCGATCGAGTCAACTTCGGTCAGACATAAGATCTCTTCTGAGCGACTGAGACAACCTCGGCCAAAGATAAGATTGGAGACAATCTCGGTCAGAGATGAGATCTCTTCCGAGCGACCGAGACAATCTCAGCCAGAGATAAGATCGGAGATAACCTCGGCCAGAGATAGAATCTCTCCCGAGCGATCGCGTCAACCCCAGCTGCAGATCAGATCTCCCTCGAGTCGACCTCGGCTGCAGGAGAGGAGATTCCCCGAGTCAGCCTCGGCCGCTGGTGACAATATCACCCCCGAGGAGCTCAACCTTCGACCTCGACCGCAGGAGGCGAGATCTACTTCAACCTCGGCTGGAGATGAGATCCCCCCTGGGCTTCAACTTCAGCATCAATTTTGGCTGGAGATGAGACCTCCCCCAAGCTTCAACCTGAATCAGCACAGAGCCCGAAAGAGGACTTCGACAGTCGCCTTTTCTGCACTCCCTTCGAGTTTCGAACTCGGAAGTGGGGGGACTATTGTTGGGGATAAATTCCGCTCCTGCCGAAGTCCAGTTCGATGCTCAGCCTAATGTAACCGGTAGCCACGGAAGAGCCTCAGCGGTCGAGCTCCTTCGGACTCTCCGCGGTCGAGTCTTAGCCGAACTCCTTCAGTCGGCCATACTCAGTGGTCGAGCTCCAGTCGGACTTCCATAGGAGTCGAACTTCTTCCAAGCTTCCCCTTCGGTCGGACTTCTTCAGGAGTCAGACTCCTGTCAGACATCCCCTTCGGCCGGTCGGACTTCTCAGCGGTCGAGCTTCAGTCGGACTCCCGCAAGATCCAAACTTCCTCCGCGCTCTTCCAGCCAGACGCCTGCGGGAGTCGAACTCCATCCAAGCCTCTTCAGCGGCCGAGCTCCTTTCGAACTCTCCAGCGACCGAGCCTTAGCCGCACTCCTCCAGCCAAACGCCAACGAGAGCCGAACTCCTTCCGAGCTTTTCCTCGGCCGAACTCCTCCAGGAGTCCGAGCTCCTCTGGAATCGATACGTACTGAAGTCCACCGATCAATGCCTGCTTTCTCAGGGCCACGACTATTAAATCCGAACGAACTGTCGCTATCAGTCTGCCACAGGTGACGCGATCGGACGACATGGCCACTGGCGACACCACTCTCTCTGTAGCCAGCCCCGTGCAGCCCACAACCCATCAGTATGGCTGTCACTGTCCGCCTGACGACGCCTTTCTCTCTGTACAGAACTCCATGCGGCCCCGAACGGCCCGCGGCCGGACGATATGGCCATCACCATCAATCTAGCTCCGCCTATATAAGAAGGATCCTCCAGATATGCTAACTTTGAACTTTTATCTCTAATCTCTAAGCTTTAAGCTCTCCTCCCTTTTTCTAAGCTCTCCCGAACTCATTCCCGAGTACTCCATTTCTGTTGGCCAGAGCTGACTTGATCGTCGGAGGATCCTACCGGAATCACCCCCCACTGGCTCCGGACAGGACTTTGTTTTGTAGGTCTCCGCTTCCATCTCCGCTCTAGCTGGATCCGGTGACGATCAGATTCCGCGTCAACAATTTCTTTTATTCTTTTGTTGATTGTCTTTCGAACTTGCGCGATTCATATTAGCAAATTTGTGGTTGAGCTCTTGCAATTATCATATTTTGAAAATCTTAGTTCTGATGGGCTGCAGCCATCTGCTGGTGGGTTTCTTTTCATGTTCTCTAAATTTATACACCCATTATTGTACACTGTTGATTCAGTAAAACACTACACAAAACCAAACCAACTTTCACTTTAGTAATACAACATATCACAATACCTGTCTGTGTAAATCACAATCCTGTGGCTCTTAAGCAATCACTGTTGTTAATGGTTGGTGCGGTTTTGTTCATCACCCCTATTCTTATTGGCAAGTGGCATGGTATGTTATAAAGCTGACATAGTCCAGTTTGTCTTATGATTCCAGTTTATTGATACTTTGTCTTGTTTCAGTGCTTTTCTCTTTGACATTCTTGTCAAATCTCTCTAAAATTGTGATTCAAGTCACCTGATGGTGGGAATGCGGTACTTCTCCCAAAAATGTCATGTTTTACTAAGCTATTTATCTTATGTGCTGACATTACCATTCTTCCTAGTTTTATTGCTGTTAGGCTTTGTAATGTGTAAATGGAGTTTTTTCTTCTTTTGTTATAACTCATCACAACAACTATCATACCCTATAGTATTTAACTATTATTTGTTTTGGCTCATTTACATCAAGTATTTTTTATGCCTTTATTGATTTTTGCTATGTTTGAAATGAATCAATGAAATGAGAAGTAAACATGCATTAATCTTGATGCATTCATGTTCTCTCCATCATGTAAGTATTGTGCCATTATAATATGTGGCATCTATTTATTTGGCTAGGTTCTTATGCTGGATAGCTGCCATGGACTACAGTATAGATATCGGATCCTCTAGTTTTTCCACAAAATGCAAGTTGGGCAGCAGAAATGTAAGCTAGAACCAGTAATATCATGCCCCCCACCCCCACCCCCCCCCACCCCCCCCCAGGGTTGGGATACTTGAATCATTTGGACCATTTAGTTATGGAAGAGAAAATGTTATTTGTGAATTTCATCATTGAACTGATTTCTGAAACTGTTATTCTTGGTAGGTTTCATCAAAGTCATTACACAAAACTGCTCAGATTCGACTCCTCAGCCGCCACCCTGAGGTGTATGAGCCATGTGATGACTCATTTGCCCTAGTGGATGCTCTCCTAGCTGATAGAGCAAATTTGTTACAGCATAAGCCAAGGCTATGCATGGAAGTGGGCTGTGGGAGTGGCTATGTGATCACATCTTTGGCCCTTATGCTTGGGGAAGAAAACTCTGGAGTCCATTATTTTGCAACTGACATCAACCCACATGCTGTGGAGGTGACTCGTGCGACACTTGAAGCTCATGGTGTACATGCAGAGATCATCAGCACGGATATTGCCTCCGGGCTTCACAAACGCCTTGCTGGTATGATAGATGTGGTGGTCGTTAATCCTCCTTATGTCCCAACACCTGAAGAAGAAGTTGGCTGCGAGGGGATAACTGCTTCTTGGGCTGGAGGAGAGAATGGACGCAAGGTGATAGATAGGATCCTTCCTGTTGTTGATGAGCTGCTTTCAGGTAAGGGTTGGTTTTATATGGTCACCCTCACAGCCAACAATCCTTCCCAGATTTGCCGTTTGATGAGAGAAAAGGGGTATGCATCTCGAATCATTGTCCAGAGGTCGACTGAGGAGGAGAGCCTCCATGTTATCAAGTTTTGGCGTGAAGATATTGCAGAGATAGAGGGGGCCAGAGCTGTTGCCTCGGGATCTGAATCATGGTTATCACAATTTCCTCTCAAGTCCTTCTGGCGTGGTAGCACTGGGAGTAGTTGCTGAATTGAGGATAATGAATGCATGGACCTCTAAACTCGGTCTCTGTATGTGGCCTTTTTTTCTTTTGATTCATCTGGATTTATTGATCACCTCTTTGCCCGTTTGTTTCACCAGCTGGTATCCTTTTCTCTGGTAAGTAATCACCAGCTCATGTTTTTGGGTGATGTATAATATTTGGATGCTAGCAACTTGGTAACTCTATGTAGCTTTTTTTTTTTCTTTTGATTCATCTGGATTTATTGATCACCTCTTTGCCCGTTTGTTTCTAGCTGGTATCCTTTTATCTGGTAAGTAATCACCAGCTGATGTTTTTGGGTGATGTATAATATTTGGATGCTAGCAACTTGGTATGTGTATGTAGCTTTTTTTTTCTTTTGATTCATCTGGATTTATTGATCCTCTTTGCCCGTTTGTTTCACCAGCTGTAACCTTTTATCTGGTAAGTAATCACCAGCTGATGTTGTTGGGTGAGATGCTAGCAATAGCAGTTTTGGTGATTGATGCTTGTCAGTGTGCTTAAAGGTTCCATTCAGGAGTTGTACATTGTTTGCATCATTTCAAGTATAAGATATTTGTATCAGGTGCCTTTGAATAAAAAATGATGGGTTTTGGAGCCTGTATTTCTATTTTAAAAGGGGAAAAAAAATCCCTTAATACACCACAAAGCATTTAACCCGAGACTCCATTGGCATGGACCCCAAAACCCCTCAATATACGACCATTGAGGAAATCCATTTAAGTTGACTTGGGCTTTCACGTTCCAACCTGGAAGTCGACATGCCAATTGCAACCATCTAAGAAGCCAGCATGCATGGGGTCAATTACTTCCTGTTTGCTTGGCAGCTCTAGAGCTTACGCAGATGCCTCTTATCACATTCGATGAGCCTTTAGTGATCTCTTTCTCGTGTTCATGTTGCAGGTAAATCATGCCAATTTAAATAATTACAACTCTGATTGCCCGGAACGCCAGGTTGAGATCACAACAGATTCGGCTGAAAAGTTGGAGAACAATCAAGGAAATTGGAGCACCATTAATATACCTCATACATTGAGCATTCATAGTAGCAACGGCCAGGATTTGTGGTACATAGGTTGGACCAAAGAGAAACTAGAGGTAGCTTAATTTACTTCCATGATGAGTCCCCCTCCGCCACTTTGTGATATCCATCCATGGCTTTCTCTGTATCTCCTTTTGGTTTCTCGTTAGAAGTGGAAAACCCGTAGTTATTTAGAAGAGAATCAAGTGAGGTGGCATGATTCACACTATCTGTGTTGTTTTTTTTTTGTTCCATTGGGTAACTGATTCACGGTTCCCTTTGTGCTCTAGAGACTTTCATTTTAAATAATTATCTCCAGGGATATTTGTCCTAAAGGAACCGAAGCTGTCAGGCAATGGACATGCAATGCCATTCCTAAAGATCATGCTAATGGAGATGAACTATAAGATCACACTGGACCATTCTACTAGCTTAAACGACTCTATTAAAAATTTTTCAATCCAAGAGTGTGGGAGTACAACTCGAGCAAAGTCGAGAGGGTCAACTGTAGTTTTGCCTAAAGCATGGCATCATTGGTGCCAAAGATATCACAACAATTCTTTTAATGGATAGCACTGAATTCACCATGGCAGCACACACATTTGAGCATGATACATATCCCGAACCCAGTCCATCAAACCCATCAGCATGTAGAGCCATTGATGTTAGTTTTCCCGTGATCAGCAATGCTTTAAGAATGTCTACAACCGTGAACCATCTCTTTCCAGCTAAATAGTTTATCAGTTTGTTTAATCTGATTAATTATATTCTGTGTGTCATAAATGCAAGACAACTTTAAAAAATTGCAGACATGAATTCTTCTTTGTCATGCTTTTACCCCTTCATCACCAGCAAGAACGTGGCTTCCCATGAATGCTAGTTAAAAACACAGCAAGATGACAAGAGGCTGAACTTGTATAATAATTTACATGAAGCAAGCATGTACAACTGGATCATCAAAAAACTCAGACATGGTAAATCATCCCCACCTCGAGAGTGGATGCGTAAGGGATGCTAACCGCATAAGCCGGACCCCTGCTATTCCTCCTCAAAAAATCATACCCTACATCGATCACCAGCCTCTTGATCCAACCTGAGCCACTCTTTGCCCTGACGTAGGAATGCCCAAGTATGAAGGCCATCCCTGCTTCCCTTGCCTCCATCAACTCCTGAAGCTCCTCCCTCACCCCGGCATCCATCTGCGGGCTCTCGGGCAGCACAAACCTCACCTTTTTACTCGTTGCAATCACCGGCGATTGTATCTCTCTAGAATCTGAAGGGCCGGCCGCATCCACCTCACTGAAACGGACTCCAGCTCCAACAACAGCCATTCTCATTTCATCCTTTTCAGACTCTTCCACTATGCCATTGGGCTCAGAAACACCTGACCTTATGAACTCTGCTATGCTGCAAACTAGGTCCTTCTCAAACTCCAGGTCGTCCTTGTGGACATCGTGGTATCCATAGCGGACGATGCACCTGTAGAGCCTGTACTCTTTGGGGCCGATTCGACCCACAAGGAACCGCTCCTCTGGACGGACGTATGGCACCTGGACCGACTTGATGCAGAGGAAGACGAGGACCTGATGCATTGTGGCATGTCATCAAAATTATGAGAGGGAGTAGCAAATCCCACAAAACAATGATCAAGAAACATATCGAACTTCTTCTTTCTTTTTTTTTTGGTTGGTTGGGATGCAGAACGCAAGTCATTTTTACTATATAATGTACTCGTTACATATTTTAACAGTGGAAAAGGAAACTAAAATAGCAGACCTGGTGGAATGCAGGTAGGTTGGTGACGAAATGGGAGAAGATGGCCGGGATTCCTGATACTAGCTCAGTATGTATGAGGCCAATCCCTTTCACACGGACAATACCAAGGGTAGGACCAAGGCTGAGGAGCCAGTTGATGGAGACCTTATTTTGGACATCAAACTCGTATTTCTTCAGGGTGCCATAGTGCCAGACATACATGATAATCATGAATATGAAGGAGAGGGCAATGGGGACCCACGCTCCTTCTAAGAACTTAATAAGAGAAGCCGAGAAATAGAGAGCTTCGATTGTGCCAAAGAAGAGTAAGAAACATGCTGCCAGAAAGATGCTCTTATGCCAACACAAGACCATCACCAGGGACATCAAGCAGGTGGTGACCAGCATGACGGTTATTACAGCCAATCCTGTTCCAAGGAAGAACCAAAGAAAAACATCAGATCCTGCAGTGATAAGAAATAATACAATTTGCACAGAAATTTGAATAGTGAAACAACAGGGGTTTCATTTGGACTGCACTGCATATTATTTTTATTTGTTTTTCTATGCAAAGATGGTGTGAAAATGATAAAAATCCACGCAAGCATCGTCTTGGATGGTACTATTCAAGTGCAAGAAATCTAATGAAGGATCTGCTGACTTAAGATCCATACAGGTCACTAGTTGGCATACATAAGAGAATATAAATATCTAATATACTCATTTACAGCTTGACCACTTATCACTTCCAGCATCTTCACATCATGTGCTAGACTTGAGAGCATCATGGTACCCATTATCATCAATGACACATTAAACAAATCTTATGTTCATAAATCACCGAAATCATATATGATCTTCGTGATAAAGGGCCCAAAAGACTTGGATTTGACCATTATCTTTCTACAAATCCAAACTGTTGACAATCAAATATCCTGATACATAATATCACAGATGGAAGGAAGAAACGAGCTAAGATTTCTATATGTTTTCTCTTAAAAGCCAAAATATTTGTTCACAATGCATGATCACCATCAAGTTTACTACACCGAACTAATTATGCGCATTAATAGTTCAAGATAAAAATTCCTAAAAATGATCTTCAATAAATCATCCAAATCAAATCAATAGATCCAATATGTGACATATAATACCAAATTATAGTTTCAAATTTGATGCACAGAAGGATTTAGGATGACAATGAAGGGAGCCTTGGTATACTTACAAGTTGATTTCTAAAGAGGTAGCTCAGTCAGTTACCATAGTTTCAACTAAACATTCAATGAACATGTGAACGTTTAATTATTAAGGACAACTAGAATTGAAAAGGGTACCACCAATGTCCTAAAATTAATTCCCATCAGAAGGCGCATAATTATTTAAACAGCAATTATTGCAGGTATCATGTATGTGCTTGGGGCTGGGTATGTGATATGTTAACACACAAGGGTAAAGCATAGAACTCAAAGGGAATAGCTGATCATATCTACAATGTCATACCTGATGCATTACCCATGCGCTTTGTGTCTCTGAAACCAACAGTAACAGCCAAGCACAATATCATTAAGATCCAGTTAATCTCTGGTATGTATATTTGTCCATGTACTTTAGACGATGTGTGAATTATCTTCACTCTAGGAAAGCAGGCCAAAGCAGAGCACTGCTTGATGATGGAAAACGTGCCAGTGATAATGGCTTGGCTTCCCACAACAGCTGCAAGTATAGCTATTGCCAAAACAGGCCATCTTATCCGCTCTAAAAAGATAAATCTCTGAATGTCAGTATGCTTGAAGTCAACATATTATAAGTACAAAAAAAGGTTTTTTTGATTCCATTGTATTATAAGCACAAAAACTTAAAGTAACTACTGACTACCTGGTACGGACACATAGAATCCAATTCGATAGTCACTTTCAATAATATGATGTTGAGATAGATAAGCAGCTTGTCCCATATATGCTAGGATCAATGATGGATAAACCACAGAAGTAAAAGCAATCTGCAGATAAGAATGGCTCGTTAGAAAGATCTAGTACAGTTCTAAAACAAACATATAGATATGGAAATCTTGATGTTTTATGGGACGTATTTATTTCAACAGAATCCAATTTGCAACCAGATGAAGGAAACTGGACTTGGAGCCTTGAAGGTTAGGATAAGGATTATTGCTTAAGGTTATGCTACATTTAGGATCTGTTTTTGAAAGCTGTATGGAAAATCTGGTGTGCAAAACTGATGATTAGAAATATAATGGACTTTTTTCTGAAATTCGCAAATATGTATATGTAATGGTTTTGGATCTAGGTAAAAGACTAGCATGGTCTTAAGGAGAAGTTCGAGGAAGAAAATATAATATTTTAAAGATAGTAGACCACTGGGATTGGATACATAAGTGACCTGTCCTATAATTTGCCCTAGTAAGAGTTCTTCATTTGCTACTTCTCATCAGTATAGCCTAAAGATTGAAACAAATCCATTATTGTCATATAAGAATGCAAATCTGTACAAGGAACTGCAAGAGTTGGAAACGCAAAATTTCAAGAGAACTTGTAGCTCTAGGAGAACTTATTAATATTATTAAACAGAATCATCAAATAGAGCATGCATATCCAGCTCACCACAGGAAGTTAAGATTCCTTGAATCTTGCTACTTATGTTATTTACCTTTATTGATAACTGAGAGAAATGTCCCAGATCAGCAAACATAGCTTCAGAACCTGCAAGAATGAAAAAGAATTAGAATATGGTACATGCATAATGGGCAGACAACCACAGAAAATAAGTCATGTCCACATACCTGTTATGCATAACAAGATTCCACCCAAGGACATCCAACCTCCTCTTTGAGTCTTTTTCAAGAACTTGTACATGTAGTATGGAGAGAGTGCTTGATAAACATGTGGGTTCCAATGGAAAATGTTATAGACACCAATCATACTGATACATAGAAGCCAAGTAATGACGATTGGCGCAAAAAGGAATCCCACCCGTTGGGTACCATAGTGTTGCAGAGCAAACAAGCAAACCAGTATAAGACATGCAACAGGAACTTCCACATCTGCAGGTTGATGGATATTGAAAAGGTAAATATCAATTCACAACCTTATTTCTGTACGGCTTTGCACAGGAAAAGTCAACAAAGTGAACTTAAAGGCACAAATAACTGATTGATAGGCAATCAACCAGTAAGCAGCATCCTTAGAACTCAGCCTGCTATCAGTTAGCAACTGAATGACAATCATTTGTCAGCATCCTAAGCAACATACTATTTGTCTTAAGTCCATAGTTCCATTCACAAATCACATCACACATAACTAAAAGATGTATACTGAACAAAAATAATATCTCTGAATATTTTTACACAACTCATAATACAGCTGCTATAAGTGTTAAAAGAAAAGAGGGAGAGAGAAGATAATAGATTTACCTGTCATGCTATCTCTTGAGTTTAGAAATAATCTTACATTATTAAAACCCCACCTTCTGTTGTCGATGATAGCTTACTAATCTCTTCACTCTATCGAAGACAGGACTTAGAAAAGTAATCCTAAATTTGATATGCAGTCTTCCAACTTTCACAATTATTCCAAAATGTTGTCTTCTCGCAACCTCTTTGTAATGTTTGATTCGTGTTCTTTCACTTCTTTGAGGGAATTGGCATCGCATTATCGCAGATTTTGCTAACAGATATATCAAACTGCTTCTAAGCCAACCTCAGAATTATGGAGCCAAAGTCGAAGGTGGTGTACATTATTCCAGAAGTAGGTAGTATCGCAGAAAGGAAACAAAAAGGAACTACATGGAAGAACAAAAACCAAGGTCGTGAGTTCAAGAAATGAAGGGGCCAAAATCACAGCACACTTTTCCAGTCGATGAATGAAGAATCTCAAACCCATAAATTTCATGTATCCATCCTTTATGAATTACCAACAACTGATGTTATGTATGTGTTGTTATTCTTTTGTATAAGGAATTACACAGGAAATGGGATCTCTTCTTTTGGAGTCTATATCATGGTTCAATCATGCACTGTTTAACATGTTCTCCCGTGCCCATTATGCGCAAGTCCATTATTGAAGAATTGATGCCCTACTGAAATGTATTCACCCCAAAACTCGAGAAGAACTTGTTCCTCAAATTTTGGAATGCTAAACCATGGAATCACCATCATATACCCTTCATAATTATATATCAGGACTGCTGACTTAAATGCAGTATTCACGCCAGAACTTGTTCCTCAAGTTTTGTGGTATCAAAGCATGAGATCACCATCCTACATCATCATCTCCATCGTTGTGTTGAATTTACCCTCTCACACATAGAATCTAGCAGGACTTATCACAATATAGTAAAATTTACTGTAAACCAGCTTTTAAAGAGTTTTCCTTAATTGGACATTTATGAATTCACCAAGTTGCTCATAAACTTTTCACCAGCAGTGCACTGAAAATGCTGACTTCTATATGGCTAAAGTAAATCATATTTATATAAACAACTAAATACTTCTTTAGCGCGCCTCTTCGATCCTTCAACATCACCATACTACCAAAGGACTTGAGATAAAACTCTCGCTTTCACCTCCCTTTTCAACTACGAAAAAGATGGCCTAGCGCACGAGGCTCCTGCTATTACAGGGTCTTGGGAGGGTCGGCCATACACAGCCTTATCACCACATATTTCAAACTTGTACCATTGCACCAAGGCTTACCCTCTCCTTTTAAACTACAAATAGTCCCTCAAAGATAATATCTGACAGGAAAGGGCATCATCACTTCAAATAGCAATGGTTCATTTTAATCTATTCAGCTTTTAAAAATATCAGACTAAAGAGCATTATCTCTATTAACTTTTGCACTGAAATTTAAGTTTTAGGTTTAAATGGACTTGTTACTTCTTGGATCCACTGCAGGACCTAAGATTTTTGTATGAAGTGAAATTCTGTTATCCTTTTTTAGTTTAAGTTGCCTGATACAAGGCTTGTTTATGCTGCATGTATGTTTAGCAGGAAAAAGTTCTGCAGACCTAGGAGGGTTCCAGATCACCCTGCTAGCTTTTGGTTTATTGTCATCTCAATCTTCTTTATGTTACTATTGTATTTGGCCTCCATCAAAATACAGTGTTTCTTATGTATCACGTCTGGATATTCCACATCATCTAACATAATTTACATGCAATGCTTGTCTGATTTTCAGTGAGCTGCTCTTGCTTCCTTCCATGTCATGTCTATGGCAGCTTGTTTTCAAAATTCCCCTTAAGCTCGCAATTCCTCCCGCTGATTCACACTGATCTAAATATAGGCTAAAATATTCTTCTAATCTGAGGTTCCTTTTGGATTCTTAAAACTTTCATGTGTTCTTTTGTTAATAATGATCTTTGCTTTGTAGATCATCCAATCGCCACATTATTTAATCCAGAATGATTTTTGGACATCTAGGTCGTTGCATTTTTTTCTTTTAACATATTGCTTCATTTTCGGGTCTGAACATGCTATGGTACATGTCTTCATACTTAGGAACCTTAGTTCAATTGCATGTGCCTCAGACCCCAGTGATGACTTTGGTACTAGAGCATTGCTATCTATCTGCTTGTGTGGCCAAAAAAGAGACCTCTGCTTGAAATTTGAAAATCCTGAGAGCAGCCAATCACTGCATCTTACACATCACTCTTGAAGGAGTTGTTACATTTTGCATACATCCTTTGGACTTCATAATGTTAGTTTTCTTCAAACCAACTTCACTATTCAAAAGACCTTGCAATGAAATTAAGCAACAAATTAAACATTGATTGCTTATATTGACGAACAGACTCATGCTTGCACCGCACACTAAAAGGTTCTGATATTGTGAATTTGCAGCTTGGCTGTGCTTCTCGATACTTCAATTACTCCAAGTGACATCACCAGCTTCCCTACTTAGTCAAGTGCATCAGCTAGTATTCTCATGACGAACCTAATATTGCTGATCTTGCTATCTTTGTCATTCACACAACCAATTGAGCAAATTAGACCACGATTTTGAAAATTTATAACTTGTCACTTACTTCAGTAAGAGCCAATTCTGCAGCCAGAGAACCAGTCATGCTCAAATGAGCTTACCTGAAAACTCTCTACGCCCTGCAAACTATCCTTGTTACTTATGCTGGTCAGTCTGCTTGGTTCTCAGCACCCATAATTTCCCATCCATGGCTGAGCATCCACGAGCATCATCCCATCTCATCTGTTGGACTTGATGCCCTAGCCACCTCATATCAAATCATTCATAAACCTTTCTAATTATACTGCCTCTAACAAACATTCCTTTCCTGTCAACACTTTAACAACATAGATTCTTTTCTTGGTTGTCTAGAAAAGTCTCAGAACATGATACAGCTTGGGTACAATATGTCATGATCGTAATGGAAACCCCTAGTTTTGTATGAGCATTGCAACATAAACATGTTCAGCTTGTTGTCCATAAGCATTCTTCCAGAGCTCTAAAGAGATTGTAAATAGAATACCCCACCAGTCATTCATCAGAATGAAGGAGTCCCTACTATAATTTTTGAATCTAAAAAAACCTTTCCTATACCAGAGGAGCTGAGGATTCATCCATCAAAAGGACCAAACTAAGGCCTAATGCATCACAAATGTGGCTGTCCCGGAGTGATATTAATGTAAACAAAGTTGCATATATTTAGTTATATGTACTTGATAGAAATTGATCAACAGTTGAGTGTATTCTGCATCCAAATGAAGATCTAAGGTTGCCTTCAGGCTACCCAAAAGAGTAATTGTTAAATTAGACAACCAAAAAGTACAATCAGAGCATGAGAGTCCAGTTGTACTGATCTTTGAGCCTCAGTCTCAAACTTTTACAAAACAACCAAGTCATATTCAATCATATGCATCAATAGAACCATGATTAAAAAATAAAAACATAAAAAAATAAAAATCATCGCAATGCTCTAGCAACAGCCTATATCATAAAAGAACCAAATGATTATGATCATGCCACTCAAATCACTTGCAAAAGCAAACTGTTGATTGGGCAGGCCGCATTTTCTCTGTCTACAGTAACTTCTTCCATACGCTATAATAGCTATTCTAAGAAAATATTGAAACTTCAGAATTCCCTTACATTTATGCTGCTCTCTGGACGTCGAAAGTTCCAGCCCCGAGACCGCCGAAAAAACTGCCAGATCACTGATGGCCTAATCAGAAAAGATTCAAAAAAGCAGAGCGGGAGAGAGGGAGGTGATAAAAAGCCAAATAACCCAAATAGAACTATAGAAGTCCAGGCCAAAGTAAGAGCACCACCAGAAATAGCAGGGGTGAGGACGCCGTCCCCGATGACCATGCACGTCCCTATGAGCGCCAGCACCAGCAAGCACCGCTGCAGCACCTGGTGCTTCTCCAGCATCCTCCTCACCCTCGACGTGGCCGCGCCGGCCGCCGCCCCGCGGCCGCGCCAGCCGCCGATGCTGTCCCCCTTTTTGTACGCGGATAGCTCCTCGTCGGCGAGCTGGCCATTGGGGAGGAAGCCGACGCGGGCGTGGCGGCAGAGGAGGGAGTAGAGCGCGAAGGTGCCGCCCTCGCCGTTGTCGTCGGCGCGGAGGACGATGAAGACGTACTTGAAGAGCGGGACGAGTGTGAGGGTCCAGAAGACGAAGGAGAGCACGCCGTAGATCTCCTCGTTCGTCTCCGAGTGCTGGATGTCCTCCGCGAAGGTGCTTTTGTACACGTACAGCGGCGACGTACTCAGGTCCCCATACACCACCCCCAGGCTCTGGTACGCCAAAGTTAACACCGTCCTCCAAGAATCCCTCTGCCATCACCCAATTCTTCAATCCTCATCAGTGCATGAAAACTATATGATGAGGCGAGACACGAAAGAGACGAGGAATAATCCATCTTACCTTGGAGGGACCGGAGTAGAGACCGCCCTCGAGATCCATGGCAAGCGAAGAGGTCTCAAGATCTCGGAAAACGCATTGAATTTTTCGAGAGAACTTGGAGGATCCGTCGATGGGAAAGAAAGATTTCCCAGATAAATGCTGGGGGAGTAAGAAGCTGGAGAGGGGAAAAAGAGAGGGAAAAGAATTGGGTTTGGATGGAACTGCGTTAATTTTTATGGGTTTGGTAGGGGTAGGTGAGATTTTGGAGGTGAGGGTCAAATGGGGCTCGGGGGGGGGGGGGGGGAGGGTGAGAAGAAGGAGAAGAGGAAGAAAAGAAAGAAGTGAAGAGAGAGAAACAGAGAAGAACGGGAATAGAATATAGTGAGGGGTTGGTTCGGAGTTGGCCGGTCGTGCTGCAGTTTTGTCTGCTGAGAAAAGGGTGAGCTGGGGAGTATTAATGGCCGCTTGGGGTGGTGCCAGTATCTGTACGGGGGAAGGGAAGAAACGGTTTCGAGAGTTGTTGCTGAGATGAGAGAGAGTGGAGGCAGTGGGGTTTGAGGTGTGGCCTTTATTTTGTGGCATTGGGGTTATGGCTGTTGAGGTGGCCTGGTGGTGTGGGAACCCGGTAGGCCAGCAAAGGGGAGGAAAAAAATGGGGAAGGGAGGGGGATAAAAAGGTGGAAAAGAAGAGTGGAGGCATTACCGATTTTGAGTTTAACGGCTGTTCGGAAGTTACACGGACTGAAGCTTTGGATATATTTATTGTGGAACAGTTGCTGGTGAGAAACCGTTTGGACGGCTGAGGGATGCGCTGAGGTCGTGACCCCCACTTTTTTTTTTCCTCCTCAAACCTCATCATACGGTTATACATGGTGCCCTCAAAAAATAATATCATGACGTATTTTACCGAAATTTTATCATTTTTTATGAGTTTTTTTTATGGAATGTTTATCTCGGTGCATTATAGTAGAAACAAACAGCTATGACGATGCATGTTGTATGGAATATATATATTTTTTTACTTTATACTATTTTATTTTAGAATATATGTATTTATTTTTTTTACTTTAATCAGGATCAAAAGTGTTCATGCAGATTAAAAAAGAGGATCATGATATGATAAACAGACGAGACATTAAAGTTTCAATAGATACCAGACGAGCAGTCTCAGCCATGATCTCAGTTTGGTTTTAGGCTAATGAAAATGAACTTAACAATTCTATTTATACGTTACTTTTATTTATCCAAATGCAAGAAATAGTGATATCTCTAAATTGATTCAAATAATAATATTTATTTTCACAAAAACAAAAACAAGATTTGATGGCATGATTACAAGTAGGCTACACTCGATAAATAAATAAAGGCTGTAACTTTTCTTGTAATAATAAAGAGGCTCTGGATCGCAGATAATAAAGAGGCCCTGGATAGCTGCTATTTTGATGATGTATAACGCTGTAATGGAAACCTTGCTTTTGCTTTTTGGATGATGAAAAGGAGGGGAGAGCGTGTCGCGTATCGTGCTCGATACCAACCTTTTTGTTGTCGAGTGCTTGCCACGAAGTAGCATGATATGTGGTAGCTCTTCTTAGTGCAGCCGGGGCACATGCGGCTTATCAATGTTTTGCCACGACATCAGCCGGGTTGTGAGAGGCGCGGTGATGTTGAGTTGGAAAGGAGAGAGACTCGGTCCGTAAATGGGGGTCACATCGAAGTGGCATGGAGGCAGACTTCTTTTACTGTTTGGAATGGATCGAAGCCTTCTTGACGTTGAGACGTTATAATTATAATTAAAGAGTAAGACCGTCGTTTGGATGAAAAAATAATAACCAGCCTTGGCAATTTATAACAGTTTAATGCAATGGCATTATTAGAATCTTACTGGATGTTGTTATTTAGCATTTATCCAGCAATATTATTTTTACATGCCAAAATAAATTTATAAAATTTGGTGTGTATCTTCTTTATTTATAACGGATTGCAATTAAGTATATTAAAACCGTATTTTCTGACCATTAATAAGCAATGACAGTTTGTTGGCCATTTATTTTAGATTGAGAAATTTAAGAATTTTTGACGTTTTCCCCTTATGTTTTGATGTTCTTGCTTTATCTCGCCAAAAAGTTTGGGCAATTATAATTTTACTGAATTTTTCATCATGTACTCCTGCAAAATTGATCTACCGTGCAATTATGAAAATATAGGTTTGCATTTAGATCTAGACCCATGTGAATTCAATATTCTTACCATATATTTAAAAAAAAAAAATCAATGTAACTAAGCTTAATTCAATTAAGTGGATTGGATTGAGTTCAAATTTGGATCTAAAGAAATACTTCACAGAAAGAAATTGGACTCTAAAATAGGAACAAAAATAAGTGATTCTCATTTCAGTTGTTTGATTGTGGAGGATCTTATTTTTATTTTAATTTTAGAAAATAATAATAATACTCTAATTTTTCAAAATTTAATCCAAATTTTCACCTAGCATTTAAATTTATTTCTAATTCTGATTCTAAACCGAATACATTATAAAATATAATCATTTTTATTTTTATTTCAATTTATTTCAATCTTGATTTCGGTCATAGATCAAACACATATGTTAGGTTTAAGTGGAATGGAATCTGAAGCTAGCAATACTTTTGCCCAACTCAACCTGCCTCCTCTGTAGCTCCAAAAGCTATCAGATCACTGGCCAGCTTGCAGAAAAAATAGAGATTCATGATATTTTTCTAATAAAATGCTTACTTTTCTGGAAAACTGGTGCCCCTACAAATAGAATGTTGTTCCGCATCTTATCGTCAGAAAGTCTGCCTACTCGCATGAGGTTTTTTTGGCCGGGAAGAGAAAGGGAAGCCGGAAGCATATACCGATCTAGGTCACAATTTTTTGGAACAGATGTAAAAGCGTTCAACCCTAATCAGTAGGTGTTAGGCCATGGAAACATTAGGACGGTTGGAAGCGGCACTAAAAAGAGGAACAAAATTTTGAAGGGGTCTAATGATTGACAACGGGGACGTAGTCATGAGGCCCTTTTCATATCCATCGTTGGAAGGAAAGGGTCTATTGTAGCAAGAAGAAAGGAAACGAACGCCTCACCATGTCTCTCAAATAAATGTGATCATCCAAGATAAATATGTAGATGATAGTCGATAAATATCTAGCCATCAATTTCATAAATTAGTCATGTGCGCAATTGTAAAAATCCATGTATCTTTACTTAGTAGTAGTAGGGATTGATGATTTGGTGAGTGTTCCACTAATAAAATTATTAAATTCAGAACTAGATTTTGGAAAGAATAGGGATTAGATTTTTGAAAGATAGGAATATTCTCATTCACCTCTTAAATGAGGATCGAAATAAAACTCTCTATAACCAAATAGTTGAAATGAGAGTTGATATACCTTGAACATAGTAAACCAACAAATTAGAGCTCACCATGAAATCACTGTCCTATCAAATCAATGCTCCTAATGTGGCCAATTTAGAGATGCACAAAAATATCCATATCTCTATCTATTTAGTAATAATTTGGCTGCAATCATAAATAGTTTTCATAATCATAAGGGGTATGCAAATAATTTGGTTAGCCAAAAATCAAACCAAACCATTAATTATTTTAGTATTTTATTTAATTTTTTTTAAAAAAAATGGTTTTGATTTAAAATCAAATCAAAATTTTTTAATTTGATCTTTGATTTTTAATTTGATAACTTCAATTAACCAAATATCAAAATAGATGATTAATAATAAATATTATATTGATAGATTACAAAGAGCTTGAAAAATTTTTATTAAATTAATTTTTTTAAAAAAATAAATTATTATTAATTTAAATTTAAATAATAATACTAAGTTCAAGTATAATTCTGTAGTTTAAATAATAAAATTATTAAAAAAATTAATAAGTTCAAATCAAATTCAAAAGCTTAGCACAAAGAAGTCCAAAATTGATTTATCGAACCGAATCGAACCAAGTTTCATGCTACTTCGGCTTAGTTTTTGGTTATATGAAATATAAGTTCGAAAATTTAATTTTTCAAAATTTTGATTCAATTTGAATTTAAAAAAATCAAATGCACATCCCTACATAATTCTGGAAGTGAGATATGCATGATATGAAGCACGAGAAAATCACGCATGCGATATTTTTAGAATATGAAATTGGATATCCAAAATGATCGATTCGCATATTTCAAGATTCTACAGCAACAATGGATCCTCACCTATATAGATCATTTCTAAAGATTCCTCGAGTAAGTCTTAAATATAAAGTCCTAAATCTTCTAAGTACATTCAAGCCCTCACATATATAAAGTTTTAAATTTTTTAAAAATTTATTTGACTTAAGCATTAGAAATAAGAAATCACACATATTGCATCTTTCTTAATAAGAGACAAACTCTCTATGTAGTATTCATCCTCTCCATTTGCAACAAGGAACAATTGTATCACAAGACAATATATTCTGATCTAAACCATTGCTAATTAAAAGAGTGCCGCAGAGAGCATTATCGGATGTAGGTATCTTTTAACATAGTGAATGTATATAGTCCACACATTCCCCGCTTTGAGATGGAGAAACCTGGCTGTGGCATGTGGAACCACCTCTCTCACATCTGGCGTTAATATATGAACATGATAAAAGGAGATCATAGCAAGTTCTTTATTCTGCACCACCCAGACCACGTGGATCAACACAACACGATCAGAATATCTACATGTTTTTTTTATGTGCATGCCCCAATTCAGTGAACGAAAGCTTGTTTTGAAACAAGGGAAGGAGGTGGGAAGATTTGCTTGGAGTTTGAACGCTTCTTTCGAGGTGACGCGGAGGCCGAGCGTCTTTGAAAAACCATCCGTTCTACTTCAATATAATATCATATATTTTAATGTCCAAACTCTAATTGTCGATGTTTCATTATTGCACATCGTCTAGATCCAAAAAAAAAAAAAAGATAAAAATTAATATAATATTTTAAAAGCTTATTTTTGTCATTGCCAACAAGCTCGTCAAAAAAATTAATTAAAAATTATTAATTTCCAGCAGGCCAGCACCAAGCATTCCAACCATATTATAATATAAAATGCGAAGCGCATTATCCAATGATCATGGGAAAAAAAACCTAACGGTTACGATAACCATTTTTTAGCCGTAATCATGGCCATTAAATTAATGGCCATTATCTTTTATTTTTTTATATTTCTTTAAAAAAATAATGATTGTTGAATGATTTTGAAGGTCCATGCGCACCCAGACGTGTACCAAAAAAAAACGGGCACTTCTCCAGGCAAACGTACAACCACCACATATAATATTACTTTTTAAGGTAATGACTGTTTATTTAATTACCATTTGTATATATAATAAAAAAAAAGTTGCCTTTTGTTTGGATGGGCAGCAGTTATTATTTGAAATTTAATGCGCACGCACAGTATATATATATATACAGTACGCATGCACGTTTATGCATTTAATACCCTTGATTGTACCAAAAGTCTGAAGGATTAACATGGCGGATAAATAAATTTTTATCACCATGTTAGCAACCCTTGTTTTATAATATAAGTACACTCTCATGGGAGTCGGTGTCATGCTCTCCCTGCGTCAAAAAAATTACTGACTAACCCGCTAGCAGCCATTATTTATTCATCAAATTAAAAATAACTTATCGAAGACCACGATAAAATTATCTACCCCAAATCTATATCAATATTATTATATTCGATATTAGTCAGAACTCTTTTCTAACTTCTATTAAAATTATTTTTTTTATAATTATTTTTTTTATAACTAATAATCTTTCATATCTAAATAAAAAGTTGATCTTTTCCTTTCATTTTCATATAAAAAAAATCAATCAACTAAAGATATAATTATTAGTGAAACTACAAGGTTGTCGTCCTATAATCACTATCTATTAATGTATTTTAGATATCAGGGTACCAACTTGTTCATTTGATATAGTTACCGAAGATGGATGCCAATGAACTAAACTGTTAAGTTTTATATACACTATATAAGTCATTATCTTGCTAGATTAGATAGAGGTCAGAAATTCTCTTGTTATTGTCTCAAAAAAAAAACAGATAATCCAAAAATGGTGTTTGTATATATATTGTTATAGCAATGAAGAACGAATAACGATTTTAAGAAAAGGACAGCTTTGGATCGAAAAGATTGAAAAATCAAAAAGTTATTAAAAAAAGAGAGAGAGAGAGAGAGAGAGAGAAAAGAAGGGTACCTAGAGGAGAAGGAAGCAGACAAGAACCGATCAATATCGACTGATGGAAGATGAGATTCCACGGGTGCGAAGATTAAATACTTTATTTATTAAGATTGCTTCATTTGATAAAGGCACGTCTTATCTATTCATGAGTTGGAACATATATCATTTGGCAATCTAACTGCTCCGAAAGTCCATTGACAAAATCAAGAAACGGGACCAATCCAATAGGCCACAGAGTCACTGTCGTGTAACCTCCCTTACCACCAACAATTATATATATATCCTTGCGCATGTCTAATGGGATTCAGAAAACTGGCAAGGAACTAAGCAAAGAAAGCAAGCAAACTTAGCCGCCATGATTTAGAAAATAAGGAGTCTAAGTGGGGCCCTTTTCACCTTATTTGCGTCATATTAAATATGAATGCGATGAACCATGATTCTCTCAAGAAGAATGTGATGAACCATGCTGCTTATGTTGAATTGTGTCAAAACTGGATGATATGTGATTCAATCTTGCAAAGCAGGATGACTGCTAAGTGTGTTGTGATATCTCAATAAGTGCATGAAGTGGTCCTCATGTGATGTTAAATTGTTGTTGAACTGTCACACTCACTCTCCGTGTCTCTTACCGATATCCTTGATACTTTTATGTGCCCCAGTAACTTTAGTTGCTTTTGATTTTTTCTTTTTCTTTTTCTTTTTTTTGCTTTTGAATTGATAGTGGTTAAATTTGTGGTTCTGTCAAGCAAACGTCTACATCTTGAGATTTTCATAGACAAACATCTCATTCATTTTGAGATCAATAGACAGCATCGGGATTAAGCCTAGTGTAAGCAAAATATTTTGGTTAATTTTATCATCCCAATATTATGATGCACGGAGCAAGCAACTTCAGCATAACACATGACAAGTAATTTAATAGCATTGTCATGTATGGAAGCTTATATTTCTCTATCTAGAGAGGCTATAGGTCCACATTGTGCATGCTTCAAAACAATCAAACTATCATATGTACGGTGCTAAATAGAGTCGGGATCCTCTCCAATCTAGCTTTTGATTGGAGATCTCTGGCCTGCTAATCATAGATATTTGTGTATAGCATGATGGTGGTGGCGATTAAGTAACCTTCACGCACGAGGTATGCTATATTATCACAATTGTACCATACACAGCCAGTAGTGATTATGAGACTTGCGCTTTCCAATCTTGTCATGGATTATAATGTTGGATTTAACTTCTTAATCTGATCTAATTATCATTTAGTCAAATTTAACTCATTGAATCAAGTCCTGAATCAATGATGATGAGCCTAATTAATTAAAAAGTTATCACTACTACAAAAAAAAATTACGGTAGCGGTTCGTAACCGTTGTCATAGTCCAAAAAATGCTGTCATAGACTGCCACTGTGGCCGTCGTCGTAGCTCTATGGCAGCGATTGTTAGAATCGTTGCCATACATAGCCTATTATAGCGGTTTATAAACCGCTGCAATAGATCGACCTACAGCAGCGATTATGTAACCACTGCCATAGATCTAATGCAGCGGTTGACAGCATTTGCACTAAAAATCTATGGCAGCGGTTGGCACGGATATGGCAACGGTTATAAAATCGCTGCCATAGATCTTGAATAATTAAAAAAAAATAAAATTTTTATTTTTTTATATATTTTATCTGATAAATATAGATATATAATATAAGAAAATATAATAAGTATAAAAATTATTCTGAAATACTAAAATTTTATTATCAAATAAAATTTATTATAATATTTTTTTAAAAAATAAAATACATCAAAAGTCTCATAAATCTACGTCGTCGTCGTCGTCGTCATCGTCGTCATCGTCGGGAGCTAGAGCCGGAGCTGGAGCCGAAGCTTTGGAGCCAGAGCCGGAGCTGAAGCTAGAATGCGGGCCAATATATCCTCGAAGCCCGTGACTTTAAAACACATGCTGAGCGTCGACATTATGTCTCTCACGATGCCCTCCAGATGAGATGCACGCTCCTCAGCTCGATCTGTCCGCATCGCAGCATGATCTGCCCGTGCCAACACCTCCTCAAACTTCTTCCGACTGATGACACTGAAAGTCTATGAGGAGATACTCATCTCGGACCAGTAGCTCGTCGATGTGTGTCCGGGTTTGCATCAGATCCTTCTAGAGTGCTCAGGCCCCAAGACCTGAGATAGATAGTCATGGGGCCTAGAGGTATCCGGGCCCTCACTCGCGAGCGCATCTAATTGATCTTGTAATTATAATTAAAATAAAATTTTATAAGAAATACCATAATACTAATCATATAAACTAATATATTTAATACTTACAAAAATATGCTCGATCGCGGCATCATCGATCTGTCTGTCTTATCCATGCGGCTGGATAGAAAGATCTCACTACGGCTGGGTATCACTCCATTTCTCATCAGCTATAATAAAAAATAAATTTATCAGAAAGATGATAAAAAATATAAATTTAATTTATCTAATAAGATTTAGAATTAATTATCTCTCTATACACACGACTGATCATAGACTCACGACCTAGAGTGTGCGTATACTCCTAGACTGCACGGTTCTCCCGGTTCTGATGGAAGATAGCCTAATAAGTATTTAAATAAATAATAAATATTTAAAAAATATTTAAATAAAATTTTAAGCGTATTAAAAAATTCAAAAGTTAGAAATTTTATCTCGAACTTCTGGCTTCTCCAGTGTCTAACCATCCTTTCCCACCAACTCGAAGGATAGTCCTGTATCTAGAAAATAAGCTCCTCTGGAGTATCTAATCGATGCTCGAGCCATCCTCTATGGAGCTTGATCTTGCAATCATGGTATAATTTTTCGATCTTCTTCAGTCGGACATCTCGAGTCCTCTCATGATCGAAAAAGTCGTACCTTCTCTGCACAAATTTATCAAAAATCAGTTACAAAATTATTCTAATCAAACATATATAGTGTAAACATATAAAATGAATAAATATAACTAAGATGCGTGTACTTACCTATATCTCCTTTCATATCCGGTCCCTGATGGTAGCATCAATCAAATGTCAGTCTCTGGGCTCTACGGGAATGATATCCAACCGTCTCACAAGCACTCCAAAAAAGGAATGCATCTTCCGCACGGTCTTCCCTACCGACCTCTCCTCCGCATCGTAATAGATCATCATCTAATGCTGGTGGTTCCACACGTGTGCCATACGTGTGAGACCATGAAATATCCGGCTGGATGATGCACCTACAATGCAAATATGTTATATAAATATATAAGTATAAAAATACTATATAAAAAATAAAATTATACTAATATAATAAAAATATACACTTAGATGCCTGCGACGGTAGAGGCTCAGCTGCCGATGGAGTAGATACCATCGATGAAGTAGATGCCACCGATGGAGGTCCCTGAGCAGCTGATGCCGAGGTGGACGGAGTATGCTCTGACTGCTCCTCGGATGCTGAACTGTGCATAACCCGTCGAGGGGCAGGAATTAAAGTTAGATGGCATTTTGGTGTCATCGTGACCTACAATATTAATGAATATTAATCAATATAACATCGTGATATATCAAATTTTATTCGCTCGAAAGCCAAGCTGGTTCCATGTCTGAGATAGCCGGCTCCATGCCTGAGACATCCGACTAAGGTCCTCCCCTAGCCGACTCAATCACAGCCCGAGTTGGCTCGGTTGTGTGCCATCCCCTCGATTACTCCCTCTCTCCCTCTCTCGATCTCTCTCGTCGGCGATGGCGGCGAGGTCGAACCCCTCCCTCCTAGCTTTTCCATCTCTCGATCTTTCTCTCTCGATCTCCCTCGTCGGCGAGGCCGGACCCCATCTCTTCCTCTCTCACTCTCTCGATCTCCCTCGTCGACAAGACTGGATCCCATCCCTTTCAGTGATGCCGGCAAGGTCAGACCCCCTCCCTTCCTCTCTCGATCTCTCACTCTTCCTCTCTCGATCTCCCTCGCCGATGAGATCGGATCCCTCCCTTCCTCTCTTAAGTATAGATCCATCGGATATTCGGATTCGAAGTCGGTACCAGTAATTAAAATTAGGTCCGGATCTGAATATCCAGGTTCCTATCCGAATCCAATCTATTGACAGATCTAGTCCATAGTCACCGACATGGCATGGCCTAAGACTATCGCTACGGCATGATCCAAAAACTACGATATGTAGATAATTATAATATTTATAATAAATATTTATAATATTTATTATAAATATTTTATAAATTATTATAAATATACATGATTAATAAATAATACTATAAAATTAAAAAAAATTATATCTATGGCTATAGAGAGTGGATCGCATCGAAAGCTTCTAGAGTCGCCATCAACGATGCTAGAGGAGGATGATGGTGAAGAAAAATACTGATTTTTCGGTCCAGGTTCGTTCAGATCTGATCAGATCAAGAGATATATTTCAAATTTTTCTCTTTGATCTGTATCAAATCTGAGATGTTTCAGATCTGATTCTTATTATTTTAATAAATAAAATAAATAAGGATAAATTAAATCAAATTTAATTTATCTGATTTGGATAATCTTATTATCCTGTTGATGATCCTGTATGCAGCGGAAGGTTCTGGATCTAGCCACGCAAGCGCCTGACCTCTACCGGTATCCACTCGGACTGGATCTGAAGATCCTCTTCTTCTCTATCACGTCTCCAAAAATCAGATCTGGATCTGATCTGGAGGATCTTCAAAACTCCTTTTGAAGATCAGCAGTCGTCCTTTGCAGCAGCGCAGCCTTCTTAGCTTTTGATCGCCTTTCTCTTGCTTGAATCGCACCAACAAAAATCCAAAACTCCTTTTGGACGTGGAGAGCAAGGGGAGAAGATGGTTTGGCATGGAGAAGGAGGGGAGAGGCAGCCTTGGGGTGTATGAAAACTCTTATTCAATTATCACAATCTGAGTTGGGTACAGGGTCTTATTTATAGACTAACTGTGATCCAACTCCTCTTCTTCCCAACCAATCACAACCCTTTGTGAAATCAGATCTAAATCTGATTGGTGGGAATAGAGTCCCCTGGATTCCTCCTTAGAGGGTGCCTAAGACCAGTCAAAGTTGGTTCTTAGAAGAACTCTAATTGGAATCCAAAAAGGAGATGGAGTCCTTGTCCAACAAGGACTCCTAGGCGCCTCCAACTTGGGCACACGCCAAGGGTGGCGTGCGCCCTCCTCCTTGCCAGGTTCTGGCAGGGGGACAGGCCCCCACCAGCTCTCCAATAGGTGCATGACATGTGGTCAAAAGTCAAAGTGTCAATGGTCAACGTTTGACCAGTCAAAGGTAGACTTTTGACCAAAGTCAAAGAACAAGAAATGGCAGGTGACCAAAAATGGCAGGTAATGTCTTACAAAATAAGACAACCTTTTCTGACTTGGACAACCTCCAGTCAGACCATATGAAGGCCTCTGATTGAGCACAAACTCCTTTGGCTCAGACAGGACAACTTATTTATGATAGTAAAAGAAGAACGTTAGGTTCAATCGAGTGCTAGCACGATTTTCTTGAACCTAATTGAATCTCATTCAGATCAATTGAACTAGATCAGTTCAATTGATGATCACCAGATTCAAACCCTTGTTTGTGTGACCCAGTTAGGTTCAGTTCTGTATGGTAATGGGATATGTCATGATCTCTATCATCGACATCATCGAAACTCCTTTCGATGGATCAGAACTCTTCTGATTCGAACAGCTAGAATGATCGATCATCTAAATCATTCTAATTGCTCCCAAAATCCACCAGTGACACCTAGCAGTATATGGTGGCAACCCATCAGAGCTGAATGCGAACCTCTTGGTGCAGCTACCTGTGTGATTAAGTTCTTCTATCTTGAGCCCCGATCAGATTAGGGTTAAGGTGAACTCGTCAAACCTTAGTCTCTATCATATGATGTAATCATTCGATTCAAGTCCAATGTGAAAATCTAAATAGAAACTCTTTCTATTATTTCACTCTGCCATGGCCATGGGCTTCTGGACTTGATTCTCATGATCATCATAGGGCTGCTCCTCTACCACCGAGGTAGATAGATTCCATCTTGATGCAATCCAGTTCCTACAATGAACATGCTATAGCCAACATACACCTCAGGATTCCATATGGCTAGGAGACCGAGTAATGGTGTAGTCAAACTATAACACCCTCAAGGTGAACTGCCGATGCACCTCAGGTCAAAGAACCAGACACACTACTGCAGCATCGAGTCAGTCATTGACGAGAAGGTAGACTTCCTAATGACTACTCGAGGTGGTCACGCTCAGTGCCCTCGTTCTCTAACGAGTACCTGTACTCTCGCTCCGGTGTCTCCACACCGTAGACTCAAGACTCATCTACTAAAGAGAAGCGATTGTACACCAACCTTCCGGATCAATCACCATCCTCGTGATGATCCTATGGTCGGGAGCATTTTATGAGTTAATAATGATTATTCATGTCTTAAATTTTCAACTCTTGAAAATATGAATTATCATTACCATTAACTCAAAGGATGTATCACAGACACTAAATACACATATGTGATAGAAAATAACCCATTTTATTGATTTAGTCAAAATTATAATTTTGCCCCTAGAAGTGTATTACAAGTGTCAGCCAATTCTGGCTTCTAGGGCACATATATCTAACAATCTCCCACTTATCCTAAAGCCAATTGGCTACAAGTCTAAGTCCCATCTTCTCAAGGTGGGCTTCGATCTTCTGCTGGCCCAACGGCTTTGTAAGTGGGTCTGCCACATTATCTGTGGAGTTGACTCTCTTGACCTCGACATAACCCTTCTCAAGGTAATCGTGGATGAGGTGGTATCACCGTTTGCTTGGAACTTTTTCAGCTGACAGCACCACCATTGCACACAAACAGACTCCCAGATGTCGACTTTCGATCATCTATATCGGACATGAAATCCGAGTCTGTGTATCCCTGGACTTGGAGTTCTCCATTACCAAAGACCAACATCATATCCTTAGTTCTTCTCAAGTACTTAAGGATACATTTCACAGAAGTCCAGTGTTCTTCACCTGGATTTGACTGATATCTGCTTGTGACACTCACAGCATGGGCTATATCAGGTCGTGTACATAGCATGGCATACATGAGGCTCCCTATTGCAGAAGCATAAGGGATCTTGCTCATGCGTTCTATTTCCTCAGGTGTGCTAGGGCACATCTTCTTGGAAAGATGAATACCATGTCTGAAGGGTATTAATCCCCTCTTAGAGTTTTTCATACTAAACCTCTTTAGTACTTTCTCTATGTACATCTTCTGTGAAAGTCCTAGCATCCTATTCGGTCTATCCCTATAGACCTTAATTCCTAGAATAAAGGATGCTTCACCTAGGTCTTTCATGGAGAATTCCTTGGACAACCATAATTTTGACTGTCGTCAACATGGGAATATCATTCCCAATAAGGAGGATGTCATCCACGTACAATACGAGGAAGACAACAGCGCTCCCACTGACCTTTTTGAAAACACATGGTTCCTCTTCATTTTTGATGAAACCAAACTTTTTGATCACATCATTGAAACGAGTGTTCCAGCTCCGAGATGCTTGCTTAAGTCCATATATGGACCTTTGCAGCTTGCAAACCTTGTGATCAGTATCACTGGATGTGAAACCTAGCGGCTGTTCCATATAGATATCTTCCTCAAGATATCCATTTAGGAATGCCGTTTTCACGTCCATTTGCCATATTTCATAATCGAAATAGGCTGCAACGGCAAGCAATGTGCGGATGGATTTTAGCATAGCCACTGGGAAAAGGTATCCTGATAGTCAATGCCTTCGCGTTGACTATAACCTTTTGCCACTAGTCTAGCCTTGAATGTCTCCACATTCCCATCTGCACCAATCTTTCTCTTGAAGATCCATTTACACCCAATAGGTACTATACCTTCTGGTGGATCTACCAAGGTCCAGACTTGGTTTGAGTGCATCGAGTCAATTTCTGACTGCATTGCCTCTAGCCATTTCTCGGAGTCGATATCTGATATCGCCTCGTTGTAGGTTTTGGGATCATCACCATGAGCACCATTACCTACGAGGAACATTTTCTCTACTTTCTCTGAAATAATACCTAAGTATCTTTCAGGGGGATGGGAAACTCTTTCCGATCTACGAGGTGGAGGAGGTAGTGTTCTTATTGGCTCAACCTGATTTGGTTCCACTTGGTCCTTAGCTCGTTCCACTTGTGAGACTTTCTCATCAAGCTTAATCTGCTTTCCAATGCCGCTATCTTGAATAAACTATTTTTCAAGAAAGATGGCATGTCGACTCACAATCACATTGTGGTCTTCTGGAATGTAGAAATAGTATCCTAATGACTCTTTAGGATATCCTATGAATCGAGCTCTAAAGGACCTAAACTCTAACTTGTCCGCTTGTTGTCTTTTGACATGAGCCGGACAACCCCAAATTCTGAGATGACTCAGACTTGGTTTCTTACCGTGCCATATCTCATACGGTGTGGTAGGAACGGATTTTAGAGGGAAACCCTATTCAGTAGATAGATTGAAGTTAACAATGAGTGTCCCCAAAGAAAATCAGGGAGGTCTGTGAAGCTCATCATGGATCGAACCATATCCAATAGAGTC
>QRFJ01000097.1:194435-254435 GCA_006176705.1 Cocos nucifera
TCGGGAGAGATCTTTATCTCTGGCAGAGGTTGTCTCGGTCGGTGCTCGAAGAGATCTTATCTCTAGCCGAGATTGTTCATGGTCGCTCAGGAGAGATCTTATCTAGCCGAGGTTGATGCAGTCCTCGAGAGATCTTATCTCTAATCGAGGTTGTCCACGGTCGTTCGAGAGAGATCTTATCTCTGTCGAGGTTGTGTCGCTCGAAAGAGATCTTATCTCTACACGACGTTGGCTCGGTCGCTCGGGAGAGATCTTTATCTCTAGTCGAGTTGGATCGGTCGCTCGAAAGAGATCTTATCTCTAGCCGAGGTTGTTCACGGTACTCGAGAGATCTTATCTCTAGTCGAGGTTTGGCCGATCGCTCGGAGAGATCTTATCTCTTAGCCGAGTTGGCGGTCGCTCGGAAGAGATCTTATCTCTAGCCGAGTTGTGCGGTCGCTCGAGAGAGATTTTATCTCTAACTGAGGTTGGCGCGATCGCCTCGGAGAGATCTTATCTCTAGCCGAGGTTGTCCGGTCGCTCGGGAGAGTCTTATCTCTAGCTGAGGTTGGCCGGTCTCGGGAGAGATCTTATCTCTAGCGAGGTTGACACGGTCGCTTGGAGAGATCTTATCTCTAGCCAAGGTTATCCCGGTTCGCTCGGAAGAGATCTTATCTCTAGCCGAGGTTGATCGTGATCGCTTCGGAAGAGATCTTATCTCTAGCGAGGTTGATGTCGCTCGGAGAGATCTTATCTAGCGAGGTTTGTCGCGAGATCTTTCTCTAGTTCGCTCGGAGAGATATCTGAGTGGTTCGACTTTCGGAAGAGATCTTATCTCTAGCCGAGGTTGGCTCGGTCGCTCGGAAGAGATCTTATCTCTGGTCGAGATTATCCACGATTGCTCGAGAGAGATTTTATCTCTAGTTGAGGTTGGCGCAGTCGCTCGGAAGAGATCTTATCTCTAGCCAAGGTTGGCTCGATCGCTCGGGAGAGTCTTATCTCTGGCCAAGGTTGTAGGTCTTTGATCTGTCCGTATTAGGATGAGGTTCTCCTTCTGTTTCTAACACGGTGACTATTGACAGCTTCTTTTCCTGTCATCACATAGTTTTCGCACCCAGAACAATATCATCGGAAGGAAAGAATTTTATTGAAAGGAAGTTACTGACAGCGCATTCTCGAATTCTTTGAGTTTCAGGATCGTGGTAGCGTTGTTTCTCTGCATTTCTTCAGACGAACGACCTTTTCTATCTCAAGCTGACCTCCTTAATTTGGAGCATGCTTCTCTTGGCTCTAACGTTGGAAGGTGATGAATTGCCGATGTACCAAGCTCCTCCTCAGGGTAACGTTGATGATGCCGTGAGGTGGCCGACCTTATTGTTTCTGATTACGGCAGTGCCCTTGGCCGATCTTCTTCTTGCCATTTCTGACCATGGCAACACCCTTGGCCGATCTTCTCCTGCTTCAGGCTGGCACCAAAGGAATTTATCTAGCCATCTCTTTTTGACGAGCTCCTCATTTCATCTCGGAGTTGAATGCATTCCTCAATATCATGATCGTGGTCGCAATGGTAGAGGCAATACTTCGATCGCGCTTGTTTGGGGGAGATCGTAATCCTTCTGGTCATGGTAGCTGGCTCTCAACTTCGGTGAGAATTTGAGTTAGAGGAGCATTGAGGGGGGCATAGTCGCAGAATCTTTCGGAAGGAGGACTTTTTCGCATCCTTCGGTCGGAGCTTTCTTGATGGTGAGCTCGAGGAGTTGGGGCCTTGCTTGCACTGGGGAGGTCATGAGCATGGCTGAACTTCCTGTGAAACCTTTTGCGAGAGAACCTCATGCTTTTTTGTCGGGACTTTCTCGATGACGAGCTCGAGGGAGAGCTCAGCTTTGCTTGCCCAAACTTCGTTGCACCTCTCGTGAATTCTTTATAGGAGCTTCCTTGGAGACATACTCGAGGGAGAGTTCGGACCTTCGCTTGCTCTGGGGCGATCGTGAGCGCAGCCGAACTTCATCTCACCTCCTGGTGAGACCTTCTATGGGGCTTCCTTGATGGCGAGCTCGAGGGGGAGTTCGGCCTTGCTTGCACCGAGAAGGTCGCGAACGCGGTCGAACTTCATTCCGCCCTTCTTGTGAAATCTTCGTAGGGCCTTCCTTGATGACGGGCTCAAGGGGAGTTCAGCCTCGCTTGTGCCGAACTTCATTCCTCTCTCCCGCGAAACCTTCCGCAGGAAAACTTCATGCCCCTTTGTCGGGACTTCCTTGATGATGAGCTTCGAGAGAGAGTTCGGTCTCGCTTGCGCCGAACTTCATTCCGCTTTTTCGTAAAATCTTTCGTGGGAGAACTTCATGCCCCTTTGTTGGGGCTTTCTTGATGGTGAGCTTCGAGGGGGAGTTCGGCCTCGCTTGCGTCGGAAAGGTCGCGAACGTGGTCGAACTTCATTCCGCCCTTCTTGTCAGACCTTCTACGGGAGAACTTCTGCTCTCTGTTTCTCCTTCCTAAGGATGATTAGTATGCCTAAATGCTCTTCCTTAAGGCCGGTTCCTCGCATCCTCATGGTGGGTTTGCTGACAAAGTCTCCGTCGGAGGTTGTCGCACGGCCTGCATCATCTCGACGGGGCCACGAACCCGACCAGCAGGTTGAACTACTCCACATCTGCGGTGGCTTCGTGTGAAACCTGGTCTGTCGGGGCTGAAATGGGAGCAGATGGACCTGGCACGCAAGCTGTCGATCGCCGAGTCGAAGCTCTCCTGGGAGGCATTTTCTCTTCGAAAAAGAACTCTAAGGAAGAGAGTTCTCCAGAGAGGGAAGAGAGAAATCTATCGTCGAGCACTCCTTTAAGAACAAGAGAACCTCGGAGGTTCGAGGCCCTCCTTTTAGTGCCAATCTGTTGGTGTAGAAACTGGTCGTCGTCGGAATCAGCTAGAGCGGTGGTGGACGAGGTCGCCGTCGGAACCTGCAAAACAAAGTTCATTCCAGAGTCGGTGGGGGGTGGCTCTGGCAGGACCCTCCGACGATCAAGTCAGCTCTGGCCAAAAGGAATGGAGTGCTTGGAAATGAGTTTCACAGAGCTTAGAGAAGAAAAGGAGAGCTTAGAGCTTAAAAATTAGAGTTAACGTATCTGGAGGGTCCCTTTTATAGGCGAAGCTTGATGGCGACAGCCGCAGCCGCGTGGTGGTGGGCCGCTCGAGGTTCGATAAGTCAGTCCCAGGGGGAGGGTGCGGTCTGCAGCGCCGTCTGCAATGGGTTGATGGTGACAGCCATCGCCGCTTGGTAGTGGGTCGCTGTCGCTTGTGGCAGACTGATGGTGATCGTTCGTCCAGCTTTAATAGCCATGGCTCTCAGAAAGCAAGCATTGATTGGACTTCGGCATATATCGATCCCGAAGGAGTTCGAACTCCCGAAGAGGAAGCTCGAAAGGAGTTCGGCTCCCGTAGGCATCTGGTTGGAGGTGTGCGGCTAAGGCTCGGCACTCGCGGGAATCCGACTGAAGCTCGCCGCTGAGGGGTTCAGCTAAAATCCGACCGCTGGGGGTCCAAGAAGCTCGGCCACTAAGCAGTTTGGTCGGCTGAACGGGTTCGAGGAGCTCGACCGCTAAGCAATTCGACCGACTGAACGGGTTCGAAGGAGCTCGACCGCTGAGGAGTTCGAGGAGCTCGACCGCTAAGCAGTTCGACCGGCTGAACGGGTTCGAAGGAGCTCGACCGCTGGAAGTTCGAAGATCTCGGTCGCTAAGTAGTTCAGCCGGCTGAACGAATTCGAAGGAGCTCGGTCGCTGAGGAGTTCGGTCTGCTGAAGGGGTAAGCTCTTCCGCGGCTACTGGTCGTATTAGGCTAAGCATCGAACTGGACTTCGATAGGAGCGGAGTTTATCCCCAACAGTTTGTATACATTATGGTTGACTTTTGTCAAAATTAAAGTAAACAGAAGTATCATTTATATGACATAATAGTGAAACTATTGTCATAGGTATTATAATTTTTGATAGCCTATGTATTCCAGCATATAAGACTGGGTTAAGTGAGAATTATTGATGTTATGGTACATGGAAGAAAGTATGTCAATTGAAATGTATAACCGTCATGATTTATATCAATGATTTTTACTTAATCAAAGTATAAATGACCTTTCAAGGAATAAATAATTAGATAATTTTTTATAAAATAAGTGCGCACTCATCGGATCAATTTTAAAATTCTGATTCAGGATTATTATTTTTAAAAAATTTAAAAATAATATTTATTTTTGAAATATTTTGGCAAAATCAAAGAATTAATTTTAAGTGAAAATATAGACCAAGTAGGAGAATGTTGGATTTAACTCCTTAATGTAGCCTAATTGTCACTTAATCATGTTTAATTTATTGGATCAAGTCTTGAATCAATTATGGTGAGCCTAATTAATTAAAAAGTTTTATTTCTGATAAGACTTAGACTGGAATTCCTATTCTAATCAAGATTAAATCTTTTGATGAGATAAGACAAGTGCAGGTATAAATAGAGATAGCCTGATTTCTTTTTTTCAACTCTCAATTCTCAGAAGAGCGTGACGATTTCCATCAATCATCCATATAAAGATGGAGGATGAGAAAAAAGAAGATCAGCCATTTATGAAAAATGAATCTAACATTCTATGGGCTACGTGATCATCGCGTTGGTGAAACGATGGTGCACGATATATTTTATTTTTATTTTATATAAATATTAAAATATGATCTAAATGTAAAAAATTAAATTATCTAATATATTAAGGATCCAAATTTGTGCAGAACATGCATACGTGGAGCTATCTAAATTGGCCCGTTATGGAGAATTTTAAAGTTACCTGCCCAAAGTAGGTGGGTTTTCCAACTGTCGCTTTTGAAGGGTTAATTAACCACCACCAGCAATGAAGCATGCACTCAAGCACGCACAAAGTCCGTACCCACACAAAAACCCACACGCATGCATAAAGCAAAAACTAACAAAAAGAAATGAAAAGAAAGATAATTGCAAGATAGAACCTGATAGCTTTGCCAGGATGAACAAAATAGAATCTAGATTTGCCTAATCTATTATTGCATCCTTACAATTGCATGGACTTGGAAAAGCAATTTTGCATGCAATTGTGAAAGATTTGCTTCCTTTATCAACTTTCAAGCCGAAAGGTTTAACCATCACCATCAGCAAGGCAATCTGATGCCTTGTTACCCTCCAAAGTTTACTCCCTAAACTTCCCATGAGCAGAATAAAATTAAGTAGCTTTCTTTTTGTGTGTGCGGACAAAACTTATTTTAAGCCAGCAACAATGAGCTACACATTAACAAGGGGCCGCTCTTCCCCCCACATCTCTCTAATCCAGTAATCCCCCAATTCAAGTGAAAACATGATTCAATTCTAGTTTATTTAGCCAAAGTGTTAAGAACTTTATCCACTTGATAAGCCTGCACCTTTTTTTTTTTTTTTTAATAATAAAAGTAAGCCGGCACCTTCAAAAATAATAGTTTTGAGAATTAAAAAATAAAATCATACATGGGAGTGTCAGGCCTGCAAAAGTTTATTCATGAGCTATAGAAACTTTTTATCCAAGTTCTATGCGCATGGACCGCAAGCCTCTACGCCTACCACACCAAACTCCAAATCTTTATTTCCCCGCAAAGAGACTCATCCGACTTACCGGGGGGGGGGGGGGGGGAAGGGAGACTCATCCGACTTAAACAGTACCTTGTCGACCCAGACCACAACTTCACCGATCAGAGAGGGGCATATTCCAGAATTCAGATTCCAGATAAGAACCTTGGCTGATTCAATAATGACTGATAGGATGTGTAGTCACCATAGGTCACGTTACTTGCAAATCTATTCGGTCCAACTCCAAAGGCTACTGTTTTACCAAAAAAATCCTCCAAATGCTACAGCAATTGAATACAGCCACATATTTAAGGGATGGGACCAGCATGTTGGCGAGCACTCAGAATGCATCAAACTCTTCTCTCCCATAAAGCACGTGGTAGGGAGAAAGGATGAGACCGCAATAAAGTAGGACCAACAGAAGGGTCCGGAAGGCGGTAGGAAGATGTGATTTTGTACAGACAGAACAGTGACGCAGATGGAAACAGGAGCATCCCTTCCTCGGCGTTTTCTTTCTCTAATAAATTCGATTCGGACGTCAGTCCAAAAGTTTAAAGATGGAATGAGTAAAGAAATCAAGGTATGAGGATTAAAGAAAATGGAAAAGAAATGGAGTTTAAAAAAAAGGGCGTGATAAAGGGAGGCCCATCTTATCGGGGTTGAACCCTTCTTTGCTTTTCTGACTGGCCTCCCACTCGTCTTGTTCTGGCGTGTACTTCACCTGCCCTTCGTCCAACCCTACCCAACTTCATATTAATCAATTACTTAACTAGTTATTTAAATGTACGTGTTGATTCCAGCATATAATTTATTTAATGGGTTTAGGTCAGCGGTCGGCACACAGTCTCTTTCGCTGGATTTTTTACCTGGGGCTTGATGAAAGAGGCTAGTGATTTGGGAGCTGCCCATGGTTGCCCTGTTCACCTCTGTGGTCTGGATTGAGCTTAGCCAGTTTGATCCTAGAGGGCAAAACGTAAAAATGCTCAGTCCATCTTAAGCCCAGAGTGAAGTCATGCTGCTTGGTCTAAAGTCCAAATCTTTACTACAGCCCACAGGCTAACCAAAGGTGGTCTAGAATAGTCAGCATAAGCTTACAGTATTATATATAAAACTATGCACATAGGAGGCTATGAGGCAAATGGTATGCCTCTTTATGTCGACATAACATCTAGGAAAGGCAATGTTAAAAAAAAAAACTAGAAAGAAAAAAGAGATTTTTTATTAACTTGGGTTACTCTAGCGTATCCAGGGACTATGGCCCTATGGTTGAAAAAAAAATCCCGGACATCCCGTTGCTCGCAAACACTTGGAGATTCATCTCAAGCTGCACTTTTTGTATTATTGTACGTACCTAACGTTGTTTGGATCGCATCTTTTATTATCAATTATGATGGATCGATGCCGTGGAAGACGGAACATTATTAATATATAGATTTTAGATCTATATATATAATAAATAATATTTATTTTATTTTATATTTTTTTTATTATTTATATAAATAAATTTTAATTATAAAAATATAATAATACTGTACATTAATGATATAATTTAATTGATATAAATAGAATTTAATATAATTTTTTATTAATTTAAAGTTTGAATTTAATATTTAAAGAATTGTTAAATAGAAGGTCATATGGCAAAGAACGGCTTATATAGACAATCTTAAATATCAAAAAAATATATATTTATGAATATACATATATATTAGGTTCCGGGTCATATAAACTGTCGCTTTAAATAAAAATGAGAAAAAAAACGAGGGAAAATCTTGAATACGTACTCACAGTGCCAACTTAATTATGGTCTACAGGTTGATAGTTGATAGCCTTCTCTGGATTGTCCCCACTCAAATTTTAGTGCATTTATGTAATCTGTACCATAATATATATATATATATATATATATATATATATATATATATATATATATAACATACTTTTATATTCATTTTTTTATTAACTTTGTCAACAAAAATTCACCTGGCAACCGAACACGGAAAGCATTGGGACACAAAAACCATTGCCGCTTCATAGTTAATTTGAAAATAAAGGAACAATCGAGCACACTTTTAGGGCAAGCAATTTGAAATAGAAGAAAATAAAAATCCGACAAATCCAAAGTTAGCGGTTTTTTCAGTAGTTTAGGTCCGATACTTATCGAACAAGCAGGTCATCCGATACTGCGTTGGATCATCACCAAGATCTGTGTTTGCACGGGCTTCGAATTTTCTCAGCCCAAATTGCATCGCGGCCCGTCTCATCATCGAAACCGTCGGGCGCTGTAGCGGATCACCTGCTGGCTCTCCCGGCAGTTTGAACGGGGCAGGGGGAGTCTGGGAAGAAGGCTTTTGGCTGTGAAGTCAATTAAACCAAAATGTTCGAACTCCTTTTTTAATCCTTTCCTCCCTCATGCACTAATTTCGAATTCCCATGAAGTAAACTGATTTGAACTTTTTTTTTAATCCTTTCCTCTCTCTTCACTAATATCGAATTCCCATGAAATAAACTGATAGATCTTCCCATCCCTTCATATCTAATAAAAATATTGCATGTATATTTATTTTAATTCCCATAAAATAAACTGATAGATCTTCCCATCCCTTTATATCTAAATAAAAAATATTGCATGTATATTTAAAAATAATATTAATTTTTTTAAAAAAAATAATTCTAGAAGATGTTTAGTTGGAAAGAGTTAGGATTTAGAATCAGACTAGAAATGAATGACTTCCATTCCAACTATTTGGTTGAAAGGAGCCTCATTCTAATTTTAATTTTAGGATGCAATGCAAATGGTCCAATCTATTTAACACTCAATTTCTATTTTTTTCTAAAGATTTAATTTTTCATTTTGATTTGATTTCGATTTCAATTCTACTCACGAACCGAACACTTTGAAGAATTTGCCATTCTGATTTTGATTCTGATTACGAACTAAACATACTCCTAAAGTAATGCTATTCGTTTATCATGTAACACTAGCATAGCAATGACAATGAACACGCAACTTTCATTATTTTTGGCTTAGCTGTACATTTTCATATCTCATCATTGCAATGAAATCAAGTTCAAACCATTATAACAGCCATCAAAATACTAAAAACGCAATTACTATAATAACCAATGATCATTTGTAAAACAATGAATAATCTATAGTTGTCTAACAATTTTGGGTTTTGGATAGTTCGGCTAAGACGTTTTTCATAAATGTTTTTCTTGGATCTATTTTGGATGTATCTAATTGTATCTAACTCCATTAACCTATAGAGGTAGGCTTGGTTGGGCTATATGAGGACTCATGGTTCCGGACTTAACCTAAAACAAGAATATGTTGTAGAAAAAATTGCTGAAGCACTTTCTCGACTTAAAGTTATTTTCATTTAATATTTTCAAGTTTAAAAAGTTTCAATTGGTCCTAAAGTTAGTTGACTGGTTTGAATAAAGTTAGTTGACTGGTTTAAATGAGCTCCCATCATCCATCTCCAGTTTTATCGGAGCTCATGGAATTCTATTATGTGACGATCAAGTGATGTTTCTGAGACTAAAGTGCCCTTCACTAAGATAAGCGACTAGCCAAACGGCTTGGCTGTTCTTGGGTATCCAGGTTTAGGAGGATATGGGAAGGGCGACACAACGATGGAGTACAATGTTGAGAACTCTAAAATGGAGCCATCGATGATGAGAAAAGCAATTTTAGCTCTTCTTTGATGAGCTAAAACTTCCAAAAATCTAAGGAAAAAGGGGGCCTTTTTAGGTTTCTAGTAAAATGATGGATGAAAAATAAATTTCTAGGATCTCATGTAGAAAATTAAAATATAAAATATTTCAAGAATAGATAATAATAATAATAATCAATAATCAATTATATCTTGAAATCGTTGAGCAACTATTGATAATCGCTATTGCAATATCTTATAGAACAAGAAATCAAGGCAAAGTAGATCTTTCCCTCCTCCATTTTATGCCAATCTCCTTAATGGGATGAGTTTTACTCTATAAACATAAAGATCTTAATGCCTTAAGATTTTTCTACAGGCATATATTTATATCCATAGAGCGAAGACCTAACTCAGCTAGTAAACCCCAATGAGTCCACCCATCATAGAGTCCATTAGTCGAGTCAAACCTATACCGATATTTGCTACATCACATGATTAAGACAATAGGATCCAAATAATATAATCACAAATAATATGGGTTCCTTAACCATTCACTTAGATGATAACTTAGCCCGTATTTTTATAATAAGTTAAAAATAAAAAATCGGTTTATAATCAATGGAAGCTCATCTTATGAAAATTTTTAATATTCTCCTATTTGGACAATATTGATTAAGATTCTCTTTTTTTTAAAATTTATTTAAGAAAATATATTTATTATATATATAATTTGAAAATGACTTTCAGGCTAAGTGCACCTTATGTGGCCATATATGCAAATATCCTAAATGAATATTATCTTTAGTCAAAAATCTGATTCGCTAAAATCACTAATATTGAATCACAACAATCTTTCTATTATCTATTGATATAAGATCTCTCTATGGTTATAAATATTAGTAATCTTATGGATTCTAATGATGTAGTCCGTGTAATGTGAACTTTATATTAATGTGATCAAAATATACAAAGCTTATCATCAGTCCACTTTATGATTTCTAAGAAAATCACTTAATGCTTTCCAATAAAAGCTATAACAGTTTTAAGCTTGCATCATAATTTCATTATACATCTCAAGCCTTTATATCTCAAGACAAATCATGATATTAATGATATTAATTACAACATAAGCAATATCTTCATACTTAAGTAGTATCTTTTGCATCAAGAATTATTCCATACTTTAAAAAGTATTTGACGAAAAAATTTACTTATGTTAGTATGAATGACTTCTAAAAGTTTATTACTATATATGAACTTGTTACTTTTAGTTTTAACAAATTTGCTCCTAAAATAGCCAACATAAGATGAATGTATTAAATCAATTGAAGATAGAATTATATTATCTATCAATTTTTAAATTATCTCTTTAAAAATGTGACTCAATTACTTATGTCACAATGCAAAGTATTAGCCTTTAGCCAGCTATCTTTTAAGGGACAATATAATTTATATATATGATTTTAAATTAGCTAAATTGTATCAGGAGAGAATTAAGAGCTTAATAAGTAAGAAAAGTATTAAAGATAGGGATCTCAAATTATTAAGCTTAGGTACAATACTTTCTAATTTCATAATGTAAGCCCTAACACAATTATGCCATCATACCTCATATTAATTAAATTTATTCATTAGCTATCCAGCCTTTATCTTATTAGATTTTGCATATCTTCTTGATAATGAGGTCAAAAATTACCTATAATTATCATTCTTAAGTATAACATTCAGAATGGTATCTAAAATGGATTTTTTCATGATTCTCAAGCTTAGACGATTCATTATCTACCATCTTTCATAGGCAGTTTGTATTTTTGAGTACTCTCACTAATAATTTGAGATGGAAGATCATTTCTTAATGCGACATCCAAATTGCATCAAACATAGTGCTAGCTCAATTACACATTTCCATATCATATAATATATTCCAATTAGAGTCTTAATAGGAGCATTAATGTTACTTAAAGTACTAACTACTAAACAATCTTTATACAATTAATCAATAGGTAAATATAAGTAATATATATATGCTTAAGAATCTTTATAAGCATTATTTTAATGAGAATCCTTATTGCAATGCCACAAACTTTTTTTTTTTTTAAAAAAGACCCATATAAGGTATCTCTTTCCAATATATAATATTATTTAATGCAAAGGTGCTAACTACTAAACAACTTTTATGCAGCTAATCAATGGACAATATAGGTAATATATATACTTGAAAACTTTTATAAGTATTATTTTAATAAGAGCTCTTGATGCAATGTTACAAACTTTCTTTAGAAAGAAAGTTGCTCACATAACATGTCTTCCCAACATCTAGTGAAATCAACTTAGCAAGATATTATTAGCTTTCGAAAGTCTATCTACTCTGGTAGAATGAATTCCTAGACCTTGCATCTTACTACTTATAAAATATTCCATTTCATAATTATAACATACAATAAGCTTCCTTTAGGAAGATGATTGTATGCAATAATTTACAATGCTTCTCAATCCCTCTTAAATATTATATAGAATATTCTTGCAAACATTAATGAATGGGTCATTTTGATGGTCACCATCCAATGAAATCCACAAGCCTTCAATTAGGAATCAATCAATCATACCCATAAATTCATTTATTCAAATTAATGTGCCATTAGCAAGCAATCAATCAAAGATTAATATATCCGATCTCATGAAATACTGGATAGAAAAATCTTATAAATTTTAAAAAGTGAGCTACTTTGGTGGTCGCCATCTGTTGAAACCTACAATTATTTAAATCATGGATCAATGAACTATACTCATAAATGCATTCATTAATTTTGATATACTAATATCAAGCAATTTATCAAAATTTAACATATTTAATTCTCTTAAATACTAAAATAGAGAGATCTTACAAATACTAATGAATGAGTCACTTTAGTGGTCACCATACATTAAAACTCATAACCCTCTAAATCAGAGATCAACTCATAAAATATATCATTATTCAAACCAAATGTGAGAGTATAAAATTTGTAATACAATATTTAAGGATCGTTATGCAATTAAACTATATTGCAAAGATTATAACATAATTATCAAATTATAATTATGTAATAAACTTTAGAATAGAAACTAAACAGCAACATAAATACTTCAATTTATAATGAAGTCTCATTTTAGGATCAAAAAATTAATTTTCTGAGGACTATCATCAGAAATAAATCTTTTCAAAAGTTAAACTAAAGTTTCCAGGTCATTATTATAAATAATAAACTTTATTAGGGGCTAAACAGTAATAGAGAATCTTTATTTAATAAAATTTTCTTATAGGGATTAAAGTGTAATTTTTTGGGACTCCTTTTAGATATATAGTTTATCGAGGGCTTAACTGTAAATTTACTATAAAACTTGAATTACCAAATTGGATTCGGATTTTGGGCTAAAATCCAAGACTCGTTAACCAGCTAACTCCTTCCTCATGGGATGGGGTGGAGGAGAAGAGGGCCAAATCGGTGCCTCATCTTCCGCCTCAAAATCCAGTCAATGGTCACTAGAGCCTTCAATCAACGGTCCAACGCCTGCCCCAGGCCAAACGCTACCATTCATCAGTGACCAGGAGAGGGGAACTACCCAGTAAATCGAAGATCCGACGATTTCTTTTTCTTCTTCTTTTTTTTAAACTTCTTCAAATCAAGGGAGGTTAGCCCAACATCCAGCACCATTGTCGACCAGAATCGTCGTCACATGCCCGAACGTCCACTTGCGATCACTGCAAGAGAGGAGGAAGTCACAATGGTGGAAACCACCACCCCTCACTGCCAGCTCATGCCAGCGATGCCTTGCTGGTCAGTCGCCTATGAAAAAGGAGGAAGGGGCTCATGAAAAGAGGAGGAGGATGGCACGGCAGGGAAGAACCGCCAACCTCTTTCTTCTTTTTTTTTCTTTCTTTTATTTGATTTTGAATCTAGATAGAGATCGTTGGTCTTTCACCATCGACTGGTTCCGATCACCATCGAAACTCCCTCTTCCACGCTGACAACTGGTTTCACCAGTACAAACTGGAGAGGAAGAGAAGTGAGGATGGCCTTAAAGAGATCCGTCCCTTCTTCTTTTTAATTTTTTTTATTGATTGTATTCATTTAAATTAATTTCTTTATTTTGATCCTAATTCTTTATAAAAATCAGGCTTTGATACCAATTGATAGATGAAAAATAAATTTCTACAATCTCATGTAGAAGATTAGAATATAAAATATTTTAAGAATAAATCACTAGATCATAATAATAATATTAATTAACAATCAATCATACGTTGAAATCATTGAGTAGCCATTGATGATTGCTATTACAACATCCTGTAGAACAAGAAATCAAAGCGAGGCAGATCTTCCTCTTCTTTTCCCTATCTCGTTAATACAATGAGTTCCATCCTATAAATGTAAAGATCTTGATGCTCTAGAGTTTCTCAACATGCATGTATTTATACTAGTGGAATGTAAACGTAGCTCAATTAGTAAATTCTAATGGATCCATCCATCACAGAGCCTATTAATCGAGTCAGGCTTATACTAATATCTGCTACATCACATGACTAAGACAATAGGATCCAAATAATATAATCACAAATAATATGGGCTCCTAAACCATTCAGATGATAATTTAACCCATATTTTCATAATAAATTAAAAAAAAGAAATCAATTTATAATCAATGAAAGTTTATTTTATGAAAATTTTCAACATAAAACTCACAAAATCTAAGAAAACAATAGAAAGAAATAGAACATTATAGTTACCACCCTATTTAGAAAAAAAGCAGCAGCAAAGTATTACAAAAAGGAGGATAAGGCCGTTGTTAAAACCTCCAAAAATCCAATAAAAAATAACAAAAGCAAAACATCGCAGCCATCATCCTTGTAGAAGAGAAGAAAAAGAAGGATAAGCAAGTCTTGAGAAAGAAAATTAGAAGCCAACAAATAAAAAAGATCTCTCCCTCTTCATTTTGAGGACAAAAGAGGTAAAGAGACATCTTTAATAATAATATCATGGACATCGAGAACTTCGATGCTAGGCTCGAAGAGGTTGAAGATGGGATGGTTGAGAGGGGCTTGTGAGAGGATCTCCTTATTATTAAAGAGGATCAAAACTCTTTTTGGCATATGAGAAAGGTGTCTAGGAGCTTCCGAACCTAGGTAATTCTTCTTTTATTGGCAATGAAGGATAAGTGAAGAAAAAAGATTATAGTAGTTCCGCAGCATATAGAAATAACATGCCAAGTTTAAGCTCAATCAGATTATGTTTAGTTATGCTGACTTTCAACACCTAGTATAGATGGGAGATATGATCTCATTTCATGGCCTCTATCAATTAGAGGTGGTGGGGAAAAAAATGAGAAGAGCTAAGGAGAGAAGAGGTATATTTCGGAAAGACAAAGAAAATAAGGGATGAAAAGGGAATAACTAAGTCCTTTCGAGTAGCGTCCTCAAAGTATTGGATACCAAGGAGGCACAAAATCATGCTAAACTACTTAAATATAAGATCATTTTACTAATTTCGAAATTAAATTAAAATTTTTCAAACTTAAAAGTCATTAAATGAAACTGACCTGGACTGAGCGAACTTTCTAGTTTTCTTATCTCATATTTCAAGTCTTCAACAACCATCTTAACCAAAAAAAAATGTCAGGCTCGATAAATCGCGGCCGGGACCGGCCCATTTCCGAACCTCACCCGTGGTCCGAAGCCGACCACATTATCCAGATTTAGGATCAGGATCTGCATTAAAATCGGGTTGGATTAGATCAAAGTACTGATTCTATCGGACCCGGTTAAATAGTCACACGCATCTCACGTGTCCTTGAACCCATCCTTCAATTGATAAATCGAAATCCTCTCCCGTCGTTCTCCCCTCTCAAGGGTTTTACGGCCGCGGACCGCCCACAAACCCTAACCCTGGTTCCTAAAACCCCAAGGGGCTGTCTTTTCCAGCCAGAGAGATCTCGTCTGGTTGATTCCACAAGAGTAAGCCGATTTTTTCTTCTGGCCTACTTCCTCTCCTCCTTTTGTTCTCGTAGGTTTGGTCTTATCTTCTCTTCTTCTCTTTGATTGGTGTGTAGTCTTGTTTGTTCTCGGAAAGGTCGCTATTCTGTTTGATCCATAAAGCAATAATTTTCATTCTTGGATGGAAGAAAAGTAGAAAGTTATTCTCTTGGTTGGCTTCGAGATGGATTTTTTGATGGTCTATCTGTTAAACTAGTTATATTTTGGTGAATCTTAATGATTCTTGGAGGGAGCTGCCGAAGAATTGTTCTTTCTCTGTATCATTGCATTGATCCGTGCTAATCTTGGCTTAATCTTGGTCTAATACCTGCTCCAGCATCGTAAAAGCTCATGTTTTAGATTGTTATTCTGCAGTGAATCCTTTCAATGATATAGATACTATGGAATGAATGGTGGTTTCTTTAGGACTTTTGTTGAACTAGGATTTGCCATATAACCGACGTTCTTGCCTGTGGGGCTTTCTTATCCCTTTCTTTAATAGAGGTCGAGATCGAATCATGGTCAATCCGTCATTTTTCTTCACTCAACTTTATCTCTTCTCTTATTCATATTGGACCAAATTCATCTGTAACTAAGAAACAATGTTTTACCTTTTTTACATTAGAAAATAATATAAATCTCAAAGCTGCTTCATAAATAACGAAATTATATAAAATGATGAGTATTCCGTAAACCAGTACTCTGTTACTTGGAGAATATACCATGCTTCAAGTTTGTAATTTATGCGATCATGAAGATGTTAATAGATATGTTAGAACGCATGTTCTTCTGTAATTAAGTATTCTACATGATAGCTAAAGTAATATATGCAAAGAACCATGGATAGTTATACAGCATATTGATATAAGATTATAATAATATAGCTAATATTGTCAGTAGCTTTAATTATTCTTATAAGCATCCGATGAAATCTAAGTGGCTTTGGTACATTGTTACCTGCTTCCAACAGAAATATGTAAGATTTTATGAGATGGGCTGAAATAGCTTTGTATGTTTTTAGGAACCCAATTGCAGTTTGCTAGGATGGAAAAGGTAACATGCTAGAAGAAAATTATTTATTTTGGCTTGATGCTCAAGCCATTTTTATTTTGTTTTATTTTATTTATTTATTTGGTTAAAAACTTTCGTCTTCTTTTGATTTTTTCACCTTACCTGTCAGATGAAGTACCATTCTATATGCCACGTTTATAAACTGTTGACATCATGTGGTCTCTCTCTCTCTCTCTCTCTCTCTCTCTCTCTCTCTCTCTCATGTAGTGAACAAATTTTACATCTACTGATCATGCATACAATCTACCCATGAGTCTGTCCATATCATGCAATGAGACTGTAGAATTGGTTACATTTTCTGCTAGAGTAGACGTCTACTGATCATGCAAACAGTCGCCCTAGGAGTTTGTCCATATCATGCAATGAGACTGTAGAATTGGTTATATTTTCTTGTATTAATTACATTTTACATTATGGATATTGATAATTTTAAATCGAGAGGTACAATAGTGCATTATCATGTATGAGAATTTACTATATAGTAAATTAATAATGTTTGAACAAATGAATGAATATGAGTGTCAGCATAAAGTGATGCTGGCTGTTATAATTATAGCATAAATTGGTATTCAGAGACTTTTTCATATGTGAAAAGAAGTTCTGATGATGCAAAGGCATTTGCATTTTTCATTGCTATTGTTATTTTTGCTTTGTAATAATCTACTCCTGATAAAGGAATCTTGCTGATCTGTGAACAAGAGTGCAAAGAGAAAAACACATTACTGCACCAATGAGAAGCAATAAATTAGTATTAATTATCCCTCCCTGAAAACTAGGTTGCTGATACTTATACTTGGTTGCGTACCACTTTGTCATCTTAACACTATAGTTTGTGCAGCATGATATCACCAGTGCCATTAGATGGGGAACAATCCAATTGGTGAATTGTAACCCTTTTCCCTGTAACCCTTTCCCCCTTCTTTTTTTGATAGTAATTGTAAATCATCTGTAAATTGGAAAAGAAGTGAAAGGGATTGTTCCAGATTCTAGAAAGGGTACTGGAGACTTGGTTGGCAAACATTGTTGTATGAAACTGTTAATTATTGAATTTCAATGCGTCTGTAATATGGATAGGCATACTTAGTAGTGATTAATTGAGAGGGAATTGTAAACCACATATTGATTGCTTGAGCTTGAGGTTGACTGATTCCTAATTTGCTGATATAAATGTAGTTTGGGTTATGCTTAAAATTCTGGAGCTTGCTATAAAACATTTTCTTAGCTACAGTACCAGTTATATCTGTCCTTGAGCGACACAAGCAACCATCTATCTATATAATGTGTACTTATGTCATCTATCCTATATCCAGGCACCTGTTATTGTTCAAGAAAAATTAGATTATGCCATTCCTCATTCCGGCATTATATTTAAATATGCAGTTGCTTAATTAATATTTCTTAATTAATTTATTCTTGTCGCTACTAATTGATTTTAATTAGTGTCTGATTTTTTAATTCACTTGTTTATGTATTGTTGGATTTAGTGAAGAACTGAATTATTAGGAGGATCATTCGAATCTAATTGTAGCCCTCCTAACATTGAGTTTTAATGAATTAGGGATTTTTTAAGGTTGTAGAATGTATGATGTTACTTATGTTGCATGAGGTTAAATATGTTTTAGTACAATTTATTGTGATTGGATTGCATGATAGAGGTTATGCCTCTAATGTTATATGTTGGACATTTATCAAATTGTCATTTTGTTTTGGAGCCAAAACTAGGTTGAGCTAATGTATTTTTTTTTAATAATCGGTCATTTGAAAATACGTATTACACCATGAAGCACATGTTAAGCAATGAAAAATTTAGGCACGCATGGGGACAGAATTATTCGGTCATTTAAATCACTAAGCCTGCCATATTTTGTATAGAATGATTATTAAAACAAGAAAATAAATAAAAATAGGTGAAAAAATAGAGGTTAAAAGTAACCTTACCTATGGTTTATCAGTTGGACCAAGCTGTGTCAGTATGCAGTCTCAGAACAGTACATATTGCAGTATATACCTGTACCAACCTGAAGCCAATATGGTCCTCTACCATTTTGAAAGTTTGGTCTTATTTAACCATTGTACTGAGTCTATTATTTTGAAAGTTTGATCTCATTATTGATATGCAGGTTTTGTGAAATGCATGCTGGTTTAACATGTTATTTATATACATGTGTGCTTGTGTTGTTTCATCTTTATATCGCATTCTATCTTTTTTTTTCCTCTTGTCACCATCTCTTATCATCTATCAGGTTGACATCACTGTGATAAAATGTCTCGAGTTTATGTTGGAAACTTGGATCCGCGAGTCACAGATAGAGATCTTGAAGATGAATTTCGAGAATATGGTGTACTTCGAAGGTAAGCTTGATCAATTGCATCTATAATATTTATACATGTCAGCATCTTTCCACAGTTATCTGTTAACTCTTACAACAGTGTACATCATTTGCAATCTTTTTTGACTAATACTACAGTGTCTTATTTTTGCAAGCAAATGTATTTTCATTTTCCTAAGGGTCAAAATATATCTAGCTTTTATGGCTTATTACTTAGGGCATGAGTCTGCACATATATTTTGTAATTATCCCTTTTTTGGATTTTTTTGAATATTTTGTATGCTTGTGATTTTAGATTTCTTGCTTGCTCTGATTGATCATGTGATAAGCTTATTAAAGTTTGGATTTTATTAGGATCCAAATGGCTGCATTTACTCATTCTTGAACCATCATAGCAAAGCTTTGCTTAGATCTATCTATTGATTTGGAAAATCTCTTTGAGCCCTTTATGTTTGACTGTTTTATATTTGAGGTTTTCATAATTTTTTATGTAATATCAACTACAGGGAAATTTGATAATGATTGATTAACAACTTCTTATTTACTTTTTGATATATGATTTGATGGTTATATGGTTTCTGAATACAAAGTTGATCTATATTGAATATAGGATCACTTGGCATCTTTTATATTATTCCATGTGAAATGGATCAAAATTTGTTCTCTTGAACCTATCAGATGTAAGATATTGTTTCCATACTAAAATCCTGCTATGAAACACGAAGGGCTTTATGTGGTTGGTTGTTGGGAGTTATGCTTAAAAATTCTTTAATTTTTGTTGATATAAATGGTGTTGTTAACCGTTTAAGGCGTTCTCATCTTGTGCAATTCAAAGGTGTTGTTTCTCTTTGTTCTGCTCTTGATATACGCACATAGCTGATGTCAAAAGAAAAAAGTGCAAATATTACTATTGAAAGAGGTGTGTCATGTTAACCGTTTAAGGCACTCTCATCTTGTGCGATTCAAAGGTGTTGATTGTCTTTGTTCTGCTCTTGATATACACACATAGCTGATGTCAAAAGAAAAAAGTGCAAATATTACTATTGAAAGAGGGGTGTCATGTATGCAGTACATTCACCAGATCAATGCATCACACGCATTTGCATGTGCTCTGCGCTTTTTTTTTTTTCTGTGCATGCGTGCGTGCGTGCGTGTGATATGTATGTGTACATATCATTCGTTCTTATTAGTTGTGATATTTTTTAGTAGAATAATTGGACTGTTAGTTCTTGCTATAGCCTATGAAGTACTGTTAGGCTTCCATTTTCATGTTGCTGAAATGTGGTGGCAAAATGCACGACTATTGCTGAATACATCAATCTATGGTGTTATATCTTACTTTCAACTGAAAACATAGCATTATTTTCTAATCAAAATGTTTACTAAACTGCAGTGTTTGGGTTGCTCGAAGGCCCCCTGGTTATGCGTTTGTTGAATTTGATGATCGAAGAGATGCATTGGATGCCATCCGTGACTTAGATGGTATGTAAGTTTTTATGCATTTCATGTGTGAGATGATCTATGGATCCTCTAGATAGAAATTTGGGTTTACTTTCTCTCAGCAATCTGATATTCATGTGGAATTAAATGTTCAAATCCATTAGCCGAAGTGCTTGATATTTGTTCCATTAATCTCTACAGTGACACTATCTCAATATGTTGGATTTGTGAATGCTGAGACTGAGGGCAATGGTAGTCTGGCACTTGGAAAAGAAAAAGAAAAAGAAAAAGAAAAAAGGAAAACATCTAAACTGGTTTCATATCTAAATTAAAATTCCATCTGAGTGAAATGGGTTATTTATGGTGTCAAAGAACAGTTATAAACATCAACATCGATGGTCTTCTACTTTTGTTGATGCTCCTATTTCTTGCATCAATTTGAACTTTGTAGTATTTTCTTTCTCATCATTTTGTATATGTAGATGCAATGAAAGGTGTATTGCATTATTTTTTCTACATAACATTTTATCATGATATATCTATCCATCATCTTTTTTTATAATTTGCATGATATTCTTTGGTTTTAAAATTTCATATAGCACACAATCAGAGGAACTCTAGAACCCACATGGGAGATGGATAAGAAAATATACAGTTCACAGGATAATTTTAGCACAAAAATTCTTACCTCTCCCAATCTCTGTTTTTGACAGGCAGGAGAATCTGCCAACTTCTTTTGATCTTTTTACCAGAGTACGGGAAATAAACAATAGCAACATTATACACCTTAATGTCACTTTTCAGTCGTCAATGACCCAGATTCCCTATGATGATAAGTAGGGTTGACTTCTGTTTGCATGAGCTGATGCTATATAAAAGGATTCTACTCTGTCAGCAAGCTGGAGATGGTTGCATAGGTCTCAAAGTTCTTATTTTATCTAGTTCCCAATAATCATTTTTTTAAATGATTCAAGGGAGACATGGTTGGCGTGTTGAGCTTTCTTATAATTCTGTGAGTGGTGGTGGTGGTCGTGGTGGACGTGGACGTGATCAGGACATGAAGTGTTATGAGTGTGGCGAACCTGGTCATTTTGCATGGGAGTGTCGCTTGCGCATTGGCCCTGGAGGATTGGGAAGTGGAAGGCGTCGAAGCCCCAGCCCTCCTCGATATCGCACGAGTCCAAGTTACGGGCGCAGGTACCACCTTTCTCTTTGCCAAAGTTGTGTGATTTAGCCTCAATAGCCATCTTTTTCTAGAATTCTGTTGGGTGGGATATGGGGTGAGAGATACTCTTGGATCGAGATTTATTTACAATTATCTTCTCATGTTTAGTCCGATTTCTACAATTGTGCACAATACCATTATAAGTCAAGGGAAAGGGAATGGGTGTACCATCCTGTGGAGATAACATCCTTTCTTCTGCAATTTAATACTTAGGGGGGAAGGAAGCCTAGACCAACTTTGGGTTGTCCAAGTAAGAAGAAAACAAAAAAAGAAAAAGGGGAGGCATGATAAAAAAAAATCCTTGTAGACTGTAGTCTTTGTAAAACAATGCAAAACCAATCATGATGTGGAGAAAACCACCAACATCACCAAACATCACAAAGTTTGGAATCTGTCTTTCAGCATTTCTGCTGCATCCAGAGCTATCCAAGTGCATTGACTCTGCCACATCTTGACCTCTGCATCCCCTACCTTCTTCTCCTTGCAGACGATGTACACAATGCTACAAGATTTCGAGTTGATCTAAACAACCATGGAGGGGAAGCAGATCTTTAAACTATGTTCTCTCTCTTTTTCCCACAAAAACCAAAATTTTTAATCTCCTCTTTTAGGACATTTTTTCCCCCACAAAGGGAGCTGACATTACCTTTCCTGACCTTAAACATGATGTGAAAGCAGAGTGCTTAATGTGGTGTAAGAATTGTAGGATATCTTCCATTACCTCTTATTACAGTTTTTACCCTTATTTTCTAAGTCAACTTTCATTCTCTTGGCAACAGGAGCTACAGTCCACGTGGAAGAAGATCCTCTCATCATCGCAGCTATTCACCTTCTCGAGACCGGAGCTACAGTAGATCACCAATATATCACCGTTGTTATTCTCCTTATGCCAATGGGTTTGTCACCAAAACACAATTGCCAACACCATGTCTGATGGGAACAGAGACATCCTTTCTTTTCAATTTAATGCATGGGAAAAAGGAAAAAAAAAACTAGACCTGCTTGTGGCAGACCAAGTAAAGAACAAAAGAAAAATAAGAAGGCATAATAAACGACCCCCTGCACTGTAGTCATGCAAAACCAATCATGATGTGGACGAAACCAACATCACCAACTATCAGAAGTTATCTGCCTGTCACCATCTCTGCTGCATCCAGGGCAATCCAAGATCTTGACTGCTTTTTCCTAGATAACATCCATGTCTTTTGCCTGCAAATAACCTATCCAATGCTGTAAGAGTTAAGTTGATTCAAACGACCATGGAGAGGAATCAGAAGATATTTGAACTATATTATTTCTTTTTTCCCAGGAATACCAAAATTTAGTGACAGCAATTAACTGCAGCAAAGGTCTAAAATTTTAAGTTCCTCTTTTAGGACGGTTATGTTGACAAAATTAGAAAGGGAGCTGAGGTTAATTACCTTTCCTGACCTTAAACATGACATGAAATCAGGGCTCAATGCAGTATAAGGATTGTAGGATATTTTCCATTGCCTGTTATGATATTTTTTCCCTATTTTCTAAACCATTTATCTTTTCATTCTCTTTGTAACAGGAGTTACAGTCCACGTGGAAGGTCCTCTCGTCGTCGTAGCCCTTCACCTGATCGAGGCCGGGGCTACAGTCGATCACCATCATATCGCCATCAAGATTCTCCTGATGGGTGTGTTCCCAAAATGCAAGTTCCATTTTGATTATGTGACAACCACTGGTAGTTGTTTCTTCTTGCCTGATAACTTGTATCATTGCTGATTTCAGAAGCCCTGGGAGGGATCGGCGCCGTAGCTATTCACCTCGCCGCAGGTCACCAGCATGTTACTGTGAAGATTCTCCTCTTTCTATTGGGTAAATCAGTATGTCACTGCTACGTTGTTGAACCTGCTATTGCTGCTTATAGTTCCTTTATTATGCTATTTATATGTGCGTCACCCTTAATTCCTGGCAGGGATGGACATGAAAGTGGCATTTGAAGTGTGCAGTGTTTTCTATAAGAACAAAATGAGTTCCATCTGTTACTGTAGTCATTCAAGAAACCTTGCCTTGTTAGACCATTGAAAATGTCCTTTGATAAGTATTTGGCTTCAGCAAAGTGGTTTAACTGCAATGTGAAGCTTGTGGACTCCCTCACCTTTACTTGAAAGCACTCTCCTCAGAATGCTGGCATTTGGAGAGGTTACCAATTCTACTTCAATATATATTGTGCTTATTCTCTATATTATAAAGCTTGAATATTATACTTATGGATGCAGTCTTGGATTAATTATTCTGTTTGCTTTTGAAATGATGTTTATTAAAGCCTTTTAACAAAGACATGTACCTTTTTCTTTGTTTTGAGGTGCGGTTCTGCTAAAGCCTAAACAGCAGCACCCGTGGGATCTTCCGCTCCTCATTGACATGGGTTTTCTGCATCCGTGCTTACCATTTCGCTCACCACCTCACTCACCTGCAGATAGGAGAAAAGCTCAGAAGTCTAGTACGGCACTCACTCATCCTGCCACCCATTACCTAGTTGCCTCGCCCAGCATTTTGGGCATTTTGGGGTGACTTCAACATGGTGGGGGCACGTTTTTGTGCTTGATTCGGTTCCCCTCCAGTTCCACCAATATGGTTGCCAATTATTGATGCTCAAATGTTAATATAAAAGACTGGTTTCGGGATAGCATGTGGAGCTATTTGGTTTTCCAAAAGGAGATTTGGATGAACTTATTTAATCATCATGAATGCGTGACTGCATGATAAGTATTCATGAGCTAGGTCTAGAGTTGGATGGGAAATAATCAAATGGTATGCATATTGTATCAGAAAATGGCACAATATGGGTATCTAATTGTTGAGAATCTTTTCCTGATATATGTTGATATGAATACTCGTACCTATCTATATATGGATATGAATATCTTGATAAGTGGCTGCAAACGTAGATATTGAGATATTTCAACAAAAAAAAAAAGAAAAAAGAAAAAAGGGTCATGGATGCTTTTTTTATCTTAATTTTATATTTTTTGGACCGAATCAAATGATTAGTTTTATATTGGGCCACACGAGCTGCTTCTGATTTGATTTATTGATTTGTGATGCGTGACTTGCCCATTGTATGTTCAGAGCAAATTTTGATTCGTCTGGGGTCTGTCGGGTTACATGTGTGTGAATTTTTTTTGTAGTTTTAACTGTTCCAGCTAATCTTCACTGGTGTTTGATTCTATTGTTTGACGTGATTGCAGCTATTATAGCCCAATGACATACATAACATGAAGTTGACCGAGAAAATTCCCATTAGCAAGCTTTACAAGTTTGTCTAGGTGCTATTCTATACCAAATGCTTGACTGGCATCATTTTTCCAAATGCTTGAAAGGAATTTTTCTTTTGTTGGGTGATGCTGTACCCTCCATTTCCTCGTGAAGCAAGGGAAAATTTAGTTTGGTGTTATGCGTGTTTATTTTTGCGGTCCGTGGAGTCCTGTGTAATCTATGGTACAAACCAACTGGCCAACGTGGCTTTCTATGCAGGTTTGTGCAGCTTGATTGCCAAGACAAGCAAGAACTTGTTGGCAGCTGGGCGGTCGCAAGGCACACTTCGGTGGACGGTAACTTGCCATCCGCTCATCTCTCACCAGCTTGCTGGGTAACCATGCCCGCTCCCGAGCAGCCTCAAAATTTTACAAGACAAAAATAATTTAAGAAAAAATCCAGGGTTTTTCTCAAATGTTTGGGTTGCATCTTTTGCACGAAAGAATATTCGATCTTTCATGATGCTGACCATTGGATTGTATGGTTTCAGAATACACCAAACTCTTCATTCGCATACCTGCACGGTTGTCAGGTTCCAATACAAACCAAAGATCTAAAAATGAAAATAAAAAATAAAAACATTATGCACAAGATATCATTTGCTTAGAGTTTTTTCAACGTGTTGCTGAGAATTTGTAGTGTGGACTCGGAAAGGTCCATTTGACCTTGCAATTCTATTTTAAGGAAAAAAAAGACCACCTCCTCCAAAAGCTTCTCTTTTGTCACGACTCCAGAAGCATGCCCCTTTCCAACCATAATCTAGTCCGACGCCTACTCCCCTCCCTACCCTACATCTGCAAGGAAGAGGTCCCTCTCCATGCTTACGGACCCTTGCTTCCATCTCTTCTAACTCCATAAATCCCATCTTCCCTGCAGCATTCCCCTTCCTCTTAGCAAATATCATGATCTTGAAAGCGAAAATGAGCTCGGGATCATGTTGCAACTAAAATCTTCTCTTAGCTGATGATGATGTGGTAAGAACATAGTCTCATGATCCATGAGTGATGGTGAATTAAATCAATAGATTCTTCTAATTCTATGAGTTTTCAATCAGGCTTTTTAGTTGTTTAAAGTTTCTTATTACTTGCTTGCATATAAGCAAGCATGCCTCCACACGAGACTAATGATTGGATGATCTTACATGATCGGGTTCTTAGGGATTATTTTAAGGCCATATGCAACAAAACACACCATATATCATGATCAAGTCCCCACCATCCAATCCTATCATGATGGGTGACATTTAGATGACAAATATCTCCTCAATGCAAGTCTATTAAACTAATCATAAACCATCATGACTATCTAATGCGCTTCTATTTTATAGAAAGGCTTTGCTTGTGTGTTAGGAAATATTTTCACAAAAAACATAGTTATGAGATCATGGGGGAGTCGGGGCGCAATTGCGGAGCAATGATGGTGCCACGCCCGGATGGTCTGGTGTGCAGGCATTCGGGGCAATGCTGGTTGGACAAGCTGGCCACATTGTGCGGGGTGGGGATTTCCGAGAGGTCCTATCCTCGAGGAGTTGTCCAGGCTACTCTATACGTTCTTGATCTCTGTGGTGGAGCGAAGAGGCGATAGGGGTCTAGTCGGACAAGGGTGTGGCCTACCCAAACAGGCAAGTCTCGTGAGCATCGCAGGCGAGATGTCTTGCGGGGATCCACGAGAATCGGTTGATCGTGGAGTGCAAGCTTGGCATAAGGAATATCGATCGGATATGTGCCTTGGAGCTGGGCCAAGGATCAAGGACGGTCAAGAGGGTCGTACCGAGGAGAGGGCAGCTTTGATGCATGGATCACCGATCGGATATATTTACTTGATGGGCATGTCAAGGATGCTAGACCGGGATCGGAGCACAGGAGCTTATTGGGAAATTGGACAAAGGAACCTATGAGGGCTCAGATGTGCACGATCGGCTGTAGCTTCGAGGAGTTGCAGGGCATGTCAACTTGGCAAGCTTAGCTGGGCGACATTGAGGGGGATTGCCTGAGCCTCATGCATTACAGTGGTATTGCATGGTCGTGCTGTGGGGATTTGGTTTGTGTGGTGCTATTGGACAACTTGGTTGGTTGTAGGTCAATGGCATGGAGGTATGCCATGGCATGAAGGTACGCTAAGGAGAGGGTCACCTTGGGTGAGCAGTACTTGGCTTGCAGGCAAAGCCTGAGGTTGGCACAAAGGTGCCGAGTTGCGGAGCACTCTGGGGAAGAGTCTATGTTCAGGCACGGAGGTGCATATGAGCATTGCGGTCGACTCGAGGGGTCGAGTTGCTTGTGGGCACTTGAAGGTGTCGCATGTGTTCAGTGCAACAGAGTGTCAGGCAGAGGCTTAGATGATTACGCTTGGCTTATGTGGCTGGACTGCAGCGTGCTTAATGGTATGTCCGAGGGATGGACTCAGGAGGGCTGGCCTTGGTGTGTGGTATACTGGGGCGCCGCACGGGTGTTTGGGTCAGAAAACACGTTCAAATATGGCACCAAAATTATCATCTTAGTTTTCTTCCGTTAAGATGGTTAATGGAATTGACTTACAATATTTTTATGGTTTCTTTTTTTAGTTTGGACCTTCCAATTGTAAAGACAGTCCATTTCCGATTCGTGGAGAAATGGTGGCCGTCAAGCCGTAGTTTGATGTTATGCAGAAAAAGTGAAATACTGAGAAGAGTATTGAAGAAGCAACTCCGAAGAAGTGCTGTGATTTCTCTAGAGTGACTAGCTTGTAAGCTGCATTTGGCTCGGGATAGGAAATGGAATAAGTTATATTTATTGGAGTACTTAAGGTTATTCTAATTTTTGATTGGTGGTGTTTTGCAATAAATTTTAAAAAGGATATTTTATCTACTAAAAATTAAAAAAGCATAAACCATGATTTTACGTGAGCAACTACAACAACTTTCTTTGTAGTAATTATAAAAAGTAAGTTCCACAAGTATAACCATTCTCTGATTATGGAATGCTTGCTCGAATCTTTGCCACTTAGAATTTAAATAATATCATCCTTTGCTACTTGGGCATAAGGATGGAGGTTCATTTCCAGTTGGAGCCTGTCCCCCAAGGATGGGATGGGCATATAGCAGAAACCATGGTGTCAGGGTAACATGGTGTCTGTGTTCATGTATGTAGAAAGGTAAATAAAGCAAGGCAATTAAAGATAAATGCAGAGGCAGACTAAAATAAAGATGAGCAAAATGATAGGTGTTCTAAAGGTTTATCTGTTACAGCTACATTCCAATATTTATTCAATGCATTCTAAAATGATCAGGTAACCACCTGTTCGCTGTTGCGGTACTGCTAATAAATTTTAGCGGAATGTTGCATTTCGGTTAGGTTACTGCACGCATCATACGCAATTGAATGATGAATACCTGACAACCGTTCTTTGTAACGGACATGGATTATATATATATATATGTATGTATGAACACATGCATGTAGAAACTAATGTTTGGGTGTTGAGAACACCGTTTAAGAAACCGTAGCACTGTAGTGGATGGTACTGCTACTCCCATATGCGAACAGGAACAAATAGAACGTAAAACAAAATATATTGCAATAGAGCGTCAGATTTCAAAGAATGCTGCAAGTCAACATGTCAGATTAAATTCACCTTGACCCCCTATGGCAGGTAGAGTTTGATGATAGGAACCGGCAAACTTTGGTAATAGGAAGGTCTCTGTAACAATAGTTAACAAGAGACATGACCCACTAATAGACCAACAGGGTGAATGGTGATGTAATATAAATTTTTAGAATATACAATAGCAGCACCAACCACATGCCGGCACACAATGAGAGATGACATTGGAATGCATAGGAAAAAAAAAGTTGTCGCAAGGACATCCAATATCTCAGATCATCCATAGAAGGAATCATAATAAAAGCTGCTAAACATATTGCTATTGCAGATTTGACTTTCGAAGGGGGCAGGAAAACCCACCAAGTCACAAAGTCCTAACTTATTTTTTTTAACCATATAATGGTGAAATTTGAGGAGAATATATGTGCAGGTTGAGTTGCTATGATATTTTGCAGCCATATCCCCATCCTGCACCTATTCGTGTTGGGCATAATTCTCTCTCTGGATGAAGCTTAGTTGACTTTAGCGTCAATAACCCTCTTTGCGAAGGATGGCAAACAAAATGCCGCAGAATGGATCTGAAAAAAAATGCAATCCCAATAAGGAATGAAGAGAATTAGAGCTCCTATAGAAACCAAAGAAACACAACAGGTAAATATACCTCTTTGTTGTAAAATTTCAAGGGCCTTTTTGTTTTGTCCGATTTCTCATCCTCATCTATATTATAAACAGGATGCTGAAAATCCACTGGCGGACCCTCAGTGGAACAAAGCATGAAACCAATCACCCCACTGCATTAATGAACTGATACTTCAAGACATATCCATTTAATAGCCTAAATTAAAGAGAAATTTTTGAAAGAGAAGAAATTCAGTTAGATATCAAGCATGCCTTGGATATGTTGGCACTGTTGTCCAAGCATAATTCACAGAGCCCTTAAAGATTTGACGGCAGATATTAACAATATCTTCAATGATGTGCATATGTAGCCATATGCTCTCTGCCTGAGTGCAAACAACTCCACCTGGACGAAGAGCTCTAGCCACAGATTCAAAGAAAGGCTTCTCAAATAGTTCTTGAGCAGGACCTGATTGACCAAAGCAAAGGATGTTAGAGCTTGCGAGAAGCAATAAGAACAAGCAACTTCATCAATCTTGCCATACCTATGGGGTCAGAAGAATCCACGATGACTGCATCATAAGTACCTTCCGCAACACCTTTTAAGAATGCAACCCCTGTATGTTGGTCATCTAGTAAGTGAAAAAGCAATAAAAAGGTCTACCATGATTAAGTTCTTACTCCAAGTCCCAGATAAAGGTACACTCAAATCTTATAAACATATGCATATGAAGTCCTTAATGAAGTTAAAAAGCAAAAAAGCAAGTGAGATGGTGAGAGTTGATACATATTTAAAATGAAAGGGCTCATCCTTGCTCAAAATTGGTAAAAGGTATAATAGTTCACATAAAATTGAAGCTACTATTTACTGCAAGGAACGCCAGCTGTAACAGAGCCCCTTCACCATCACATTGAATGTGCATGAATCTTAATCAGTTCCAGTGACACTTACAGTTTCTAATACAAATAGTTGGCTTCAGTGTTGAAAGAATGGGAAGCGAGGATTTATTCATTGCTATTTTCTTAACAAGCTAACTATTTATAATTCGAAAAGTATCTCACCATCACCAATATGAAGATTCACACGAGGATCCTCAAACCCAACAGCCAAGTGGGGGAAATATTGCTTAGAAACCTGCAAAAGAAGAAACAAAGCAAATAACTCATTAACTTGGGCAGAATTATAAGTAATATATAAATGAATCATAAAAAGATAAAGAATTTTACATAGACTGTTTAAATGGCAGATCTTACAATATATGAAGGTGAGAATAATTTGTTATGTCTATTATAATCAGAAGAGAGCAATAGCACATAAATAGATTGCAAAGAGAGAAAATGTTCATCGTTGTTCAGAGGTCTAAGCAGACTAGTAATGCTGGCTGGAGCGTGTGAGTAAATCAGAATGCTATATACATAGCCAGCCTTCAAACTTTTGGTTATTATGAGTTTTTGACTATTTTATCCACACTAGGAAGCACCATATGCAATGCACATGGAAGGCTCATATTTGATAGATGTGCTGTTAAGTTTTATCCATAGAGAGATCCCACTAGAAAATAACATGTTAAGTTTTTTCCCCTTGTCCATTATTTAGCACAATGGACTAATGCACTCATATTTGGTAGATGTCCTGTTTCTGCCTTCCCAAGACATATTTGGTAGATGTCTTCCCAAGACATTGGACAGAGAAGAGTATCAGGAAAGGTGTTTTCCTGTTGCCAAGATGTAGTCATCTAAGTTTCATTATAATATAGGGCGTTAGCTTAGCCCAGGGTTGTAGCACTACATGTAATAGAGATGCATATCTATTACCTGGTGAACTGACTCATCTAATCCATATTCATATGGTAATTTGTAAGTTTTAGATGAATGACTTAAAAAGGTAATTCTATATTAGTTGGTAAGTCTTTGGAGGTGGTACCAAGTACCTGGGTTTTGGTCCTGCTTCCTCCCAATTCTGGCTGGGATTTCTCCTGTTCTAGTTCTCAGGAAAGAATAGAATGATAGTCTTAATACCTTTATTGGCGTTTTTATTTTAATCAAATCTGTACATACAATTTTCGATCCTATATAATGGCCAAAAACAAATGAGAGCAGGTCCTTGATTGAGAAAGGGCAAACGAGAGCGGAAGGAAATGACATTTTCTATGAAATCTATTTTTTCAACATTTTTTTCCCTTCTGCATTAATCACAATTCATTTAAATAAAATCCAATGCCATTATTTTGGAGTTTGCATTATGATCTTGCTTTATAGTGATTCATATAAAGGGCAAACTAGTTGCAAAGCAACCAAGGGTTGGGAAGGAAAAAGATTAAGCTACCTAGCAACTGCATTTGAGATAATGACACTTTATATTCAAAATGATGTTGAAAGTGGGAAGCAACATTCCTTTCAAGATCTTCTTAATACATTAAAAATTGACAGTGGATAACAGGCATAGACATGGCTGTGTGTGTGGACTTCATACTGCATAAAGTAATTTTTCAGCCCCAGCCCCCTCTCCCCCTTAAAAGATAAAGATAAAAAGGAAAAAAGTAATGATATAAAAATTGGTAGACTATATCACATGCTTCTAATTCATGAGTAAACTGCAAATCGTATTTTCTTGCATGGTTATCATTTTGCACATATTCGCATCACTTTCATGATGAGAAATAGCTAAGTAGTTAGTGTCCCTTTTGGATGGTGGACTAGCATAGATTTTTGAGACATCAGTCATATAGCATGTGGAGAAAAAGAAGGTGGATTATTATGTTGTGCCTGAAACACTAGAAAAGATAAGGAAAGGGAAATTCTTAACCAGTCTATGTAAGGCTAAGGTGCCAACCAGTCTTCAAAATACCTGTAAGCTTAGCCAAAACACTATTTCAGATATTCATAGAATCTACCTCTAATCAAATGTCCAAAATTCAACCTTTGATTGACATTTCTGGGAAACTTTCCTTTCATATGTTCCACAGTAAATAGGGTATGCAAGTAAAAGTCGCTTTATGTAGTTTCTAATATAATAGAATAAATTTCATATGAAAAAAAAGAGTCCCTACTACATGGCTCAGCAGGCTCTTCAAGCAAGATGAAGTATTAGATTGTGGAAAAAGATTCAACAGCCCAAAACAAACCATGTATTGGGAGTGGGAAATATCACCTGTACAAGTAGCAAACCAAGCAGCAATCAAATAGGACAGATGATAGGTGGGTTCAATTGTATTTAATAGAATGTAGGTTTTGGCTTTTCTATATGATTCTCTTTCATTTGCAAAAAACCATTTACATGGAAAATCACATAGAAAAATAATAGATTATAAGAAAAATTGCAGGAACCAACTAACACCATGTAAGGGTAGCTGGAATTTCCCTAAACTGGATATGTAATTGTCAATGATACTTGTATCGTATTCTATATTTTGTAGATTAAAGAACATCATCAAATAAACCGATGACGTTCATTGTTACAACTTGCTGAGTAACTTCACATTTAGAACAAAAGGATGCTGGAAGCATCATGTAAATGGTCAGATGAAAGATCAGCACTTCACAACAAGAATCACAATTAATTATTTTTATGCTGCAATGCAGTAATATTAAAGATAAAAGGACAATGAGAAGAGTTTAAATTACTCACATCCACAACCATTTTATCAATTTCACATATGTCTATTTGCTCCACGAAAGAATAGCGTGAAACTTCACGCAGAACGCCACCATCACCTCCTCCAATAACCAACACCTGTAACAGTAACAGTTGTTTCAAACAATAAAGCACACGAAAGATTTCAAAAACTTAAAGGAAGAAGCATGCTTATCAATTTCTTGTCAATTTGTAATAACATATTAAATACAATGCCTTGATCACTGCATGAGTAAAATCAAAGGGAAAAACTAAAGGAAAATCATAGAAATAAGCTGTATGAGAGACATGTCAAATATAGCCACAAATTAATTTTTGGAATAACAAAGATGAAATAACTTTGCCTAGAAACAGAACAACATCTTCACTGTGGAAATTTCTCGATGCATTGGGGAGCACACTTCTATGAAACACCTAATTTAAGAGTGTAAAAGAATTCTCTAACAAAACTGGCAAACAAAAATAGATGAGAAGTATTGCAAACTCAGTATCAAAATATTCTATTATCATGAAGGCTAGGTTTTAACTAAACATACAAGATTAGTCGTGGCAGAGGAAATCCTTCCCACACCAAAAATATGAATGTAGTGCAATAGCATGCTTGGTGCTTTGTATGTAGAGTAGACTAACTAATAGTAATGACCAGTTGTTAGTTGAATGTTACAACTTTGAACAAGTACGTTAATGAGTTTGCTCAAATCAAGTTAGATTCAACCAACCAGACCTGACCAAATGTTTCTTTAAGCTGAACCAACTCTAGTACATCCTGACCAGTATCAGCTAAGTTTCTGCTTGAGAATTTCTGCTTGAAAATATGATGGATGAGTCAATAGGACATGAAGAGAAAGATGCTATTTGAGTGTTTCCATGATTTTTTTTTTGGGCTGCTGAGCATGACATAGTAGAGAAATTGGATGGAATTAGACTCAGTTAACAGCCCTTTTGTGGCTCCTTCCTCATCCCTCAATGAAGAGGACTTTTAATTCGTCATGCGATCAGCAGAATGAAATGCAACCATAGCTTGAACCACCAATTATTCTTCCTTGAGATGGAGGAATTATGCCTTTGATACTCTCAGTTTGCTAAAAGAATAACTGATAAATCAAGTGCATGGTCTGATAAAATCATTCCATACTTTAGCTGATCCGTTATCCTTCTTATGATTGTCCCAGAAAGTAACGTGAACTCACGATATGCACTCTAATTATAAGCAATTGATGATCTTCAGATGAAAGAAATTCAAAACCTTCCAACCCTATATTGATCAAATTCAAACTCATTTTTTCAAGAATTATTTCAGCATTTTTCAAGAATTATTTCAGAGAATGATCTTGAACTGTGCCAATCAAAGAAAAAGCTCTGTAAAAGGTTGCTGATAATTAGCCAAGTGCACTTAAATCAATGCTTGAAAAATGAATAATCAACCAAGCACATGTTGTCATTCAAACACATCTGCTTTTCTCTCCAGATGAAAATGGAGATATCAAAATGCAATGATGCCACTTTGACTGCTCAATATGAGCATCATTACATATTTCACAACATCAATCCTCTGAAGAGGCTTACTTATCAATCTGCAGTTACACGAACAGGAGTTCTCACATGTCAAATTGAATGAAAAAATAAATCCAGAATAGGTCTAGCATGATGAGTCCATCTTAATCAAATAGTGCAAGATAAAAAGTCCACCAGCTGAAACTTTAACCTTCATCAAAAAACATTAACACAACCATATAAAATGAAAAGAAAACTCCTCCACATATTCATTTAATTCCTACAAAGAGATCATAATCCATATATGAAATCCTGAAAGAGAATGTTCTCCATTTGGCATAACAGATTAATGCTATTTAACTTAATCAATGAGACAACATCTAAAGCGAGATTTCAAGATAAAAGTTTGTCTGAGAAAATTTACAAAGATATATAGGGAGTTCATGAAGCTTAATATGACAAGGTTACATTTTTAGGATTTGGAATAGAGCAAAGTGGTAGGTGAGTAATCATCTCTTGGTAAGCACACTCATCCCTCTCGGTCACTTGTATGACTCCATCCAAGACAAGAACTTTGCCATAAGTTGATGACTGAAACCATAACAGCACAGACATGTTATTATCAGTACAAGTATATCTAGGAAAAAATAAGACATAAGCATTACAGCTACAGAGAAAATTCATGGTGTCTCAAAGTGGTGAATCACCTGAAAAACCATGACATTTTGGTATTCTGATTTTCCTTGGTACAAAATCTTCTCTACCTTTAAGGAGTGAGCCTCTCCTGTAAATGGTACGAAGCATTCATAAAAATCACTTGTTGTCACAAAAGACATCAAGAGTGTGAAATCATCAGGCTTTAATTTATAATAAGCATAACATGATGAATGCAGAATTGTTGACACAATTTAGTCATTTAAGAATATAGAAAACCTAGAATACATAAACATTAAATTCAGAAAAGTTTGAATAAAATCTACAACATAATCCAAGATCATTTTTCCACAATCCCTTATATGTTCAGGTGTTTATTTTTTGCTTAGTAGTGTTAGATATATATTTTAATACTCAACGATAATTCACAGATCCATGCCTTCTAATATCAATTTTTTTTCAGAGTCAGACAAGTCGATCAACAGTCGAGTATTCACAGGACATACTCCTTGTTTCTCTCTCCAATAACTTGTTAAATAGCAAAAAAAAAAGAGGAAATTTTTAGCAATCCCTAATAGAGCTACAAGAGCAAATAAAACGAAGCCTTCAAATCAGGCTCTGTTTTGATAATAGGAAAGTAACACAAAAAACAATGGAGGTCCTGATCAGGGCAATGTAGGCATGAACCACCTATTGAATCTAGGCATGAGTAGCACCTATTTTTCTCATTTTAATTTCCCTTACTTTATTGGAACCCAAACCAAACCAAACCAAAGAAATGCATTGACAAGCATTAAGGCAAAAGATGGCCTTCCTCTTGATCTGCAAAAACAAATTTTCCTAGCCCATAGCAGATCTGCACACAAAACATAAAGATATTTAAAGAGCAATAGTTTCCCTGTAATAATCAAAATCTGCTTAACCTAGAGCTAAACATCTTACAGGACCCATAACAGAACAAAATGCTCAACATGAACACATTATAAATGTATAATTATAAAAATACATTGAAAGCTTGAAGAGGATCTTCAACCAAGTCAAACCACGGAGCATCAGTCGTGAGAGTATGCCTATCTTATGTGAAAATAACAGCAGTGATCTCCACTATAACTTGACACAGATAAACATTGTGGAGTTTTTCCAAATAAGAAATAGTCATGGGAAGGAAAAAAAGGAAAAAGAAGATCCAACATTCTGCTAAAAGGTAATATGAACACGCGTACACAAAGAAGCACCGTTAGTGAATTAATCTGTCAAGCTTTAAATTATAAGAAGAAAAACAATAAAGCTAAATGCAAGGTACGCCGTCTTGGTATCAGGCTTCATATCGGTGCTATTCTATTACTATGTCTGGACGCCCGGTACAGAAGGCAGTTCGAAAGAAAAAAAAAAAAAAAAAAAAAAAGACCATGCACCGGTTTGGTAATGGAACGGTACACTCCGTACCGTCCAGTTCAGTACCGTATAGCATACCTTGCCTAAAGAAACTAAACATCCAAGAAAACGACAGATTTTTTTTTTTTTTTTTTGTAAAGAAAAACGACAGATTTTTTCATAACTTTTTTGAGTTACACTTTGACCCAAATTATTAGACACGGAAAAGTGGATAACCAGATTATTTTTTGTTTCGGTGAGATAATTATCCCACCATTCTCTTTATATATATATATATATATATATATATATAATATGCTTATTATTTTCTTGAGCTAATTAAAAGAAAAGAAGAACATTTTAAGCAACTCGAGCCTTTACAACCAAAAAATACAAACCAAATAACCAGCAAAAAATATTAAACATAATATAGATCAGTTGCATTTGTGCATATAAAAAAAGATCCATCAATCATCATAAATTAAACGGTTAGAAGAGAAAGAAAAAAAACAAAACCATCAAAAATAAAACTAGTCTTCTAGACGAAGAAAAAAAAAAAAAAGACTCCATCTCGAAAAACAAGACATAATATTCATTCATTAAACAGTTTAAAAAGGAAAGAAAACTCATTAAAAGCAAACCAAAAAAACAACTCTTTTAGCAGGAAAAACTATAAAACACAACCTTGATAAGCAAAACAGAATCATATCCAAATAAAGATGGAATATCGAGATCCATAACAAGAGGTAGAATGGATTAAAATTATCAAGAATCGGCCTCGGTTTGGAAGAAAATCCAAGAACCAAGATCGAGCACCCACCAGGCCACATGGGGCTGATCTCGGAGAACCACCCGGGGATGACGGTGGAGATGCCGTCCACCGGCTTCCCGTCCTCCGCCGCCCCCGCCGCTGTGGCGGCCCCGTTTCCGTTGTTCTCCACGCTCTCTTCGCTCGCCCTCGCCCTCTTTACGGCCACCTCCTCGCCGGGCGCCACCGGGACTCCGCACTCGGCTTCCATCGAAGATTTCGAGCTCTCCTCTTCTCTCTTTGCCGCTCGCTCTCGGCCTCAGACTCTCTATAAGGCTCCCTCCCTCTCTCCCCCTACAAAATCAAGAGGAGGGTGGGCACGGACGAACGGCTTTATTCATTCCACCCACTGAGATTGATAGCGTATATATGATAGAGTCCTCAATTAGGGTTTTGGGGGCCCGGACCTTTTGCTTTACGGATTCCTATTCTCGCTCCACTTTCCCACACGCTTTTTTTAATATATAAAAAGATTATAAAGATAAAAAAAGATAAAAAATAGCGTTGATGGCATCGTTGGCTGGTCATCATTAGTCAGCGGGGTTTGCGTCATGCACTGCGATACTAATAAGAAAAGGAGACCGTGTCCACTCCAAAAATAGATGTATAATACTTCCAACACGCAATTCTTTTTTCTTTTTGATAGATTTTTTTTTAAAAAATTTTTTGAATACAAATAGGTGCTCACCGACCCACTATTAGCATGTTTAAAAAGTTCAAAAAATAAAATATAGACTCAGAGACAAATCCCAGATCTAATCATCCATATATTTAGCCATATAGAAGGCGATCTAGCTGGTGGTAGCTGCTCATTTTCTAAAAAATATTGTGAATGAAGACGTGAAGTCCCGGAGATAAGTCTGAATATTGCGAAGAAATGGGTGGATTTACGATAATTTGTATAGCTTTCAACTCATAATTTAAAATAGAGTACTAAGAATGAAAAGTCCTCTCTATCCATGACAATTGCCAATTATTGCTAGATACAATAGGAGGTTAATACTAGGTTGCTAGGTTATCACCAATAGCTCAAGAATTTTTCATTGTGCATCCCATGAGTGCAGTCCAAAATATCTCTTTATTTATGCAACCAATGTTGCAAAATATTTTCATCATGAGATTTTTAGTATCATAATATTGTTATATTAGTTTTGCATACTCCTTGCTATGTTATATATAAAAAGTGCATATATTGTCAATCATCATTTCAGTATAATTGATGCTATATATAAACATTTCTTAAGAAAATTTCTCATACAATAAAATATTTTTCTATCTCCTTAGTAAATTATATATAAGAAGTGCATGTATACAATTATAATTTCAATATAATTGATGTTATATATATACAAACATTTCTGGCTCATGACAAGTGCACTGAACTATATAAAAATTCACACAATAAAATATTTTACTATCTTATTTGAAAGATAAATTTTATTTTGAAACCAATAATTTTTCAATAATAGTTTTTTTATTATTAAAAAGGTATCAAAAAAATGATTGGTTTTCGATCTCTAGTTATAATAATATTTCTTAATTGCTAAAATGAAGATCGTAGATGATACTAACAAAGTAATAGCCATGATAAAAAAGATCATTATTTATATATTAAATATGATTGTTATTAATGTCTATGTATATTTATATATATATTAAATATAAAATTTAGATCAATCAAGCACATATTGTTATTATACGTTAGCCATTTTAGATTATAACATCAGTTAAATATAAGTTGTTATCTAAATATCTTTTATGTATAACTAGAACATAACATGCAGCATCTATAAAGGGCTCATTTGCAACACATAGTTTAAGCAACGTAACCTTGAGATTGACAGTTTGGCACTGCTGTCGCTTCCCTCATGGTTCCAGGACCCACACTGGTGGATGTTATTCCCCCCTGTATCATAGGTGGGGATAGGATTCTTTTATTATCATAAAATAATGACTATGGTAAAAGAAAAGGCGAAACCTGCCAACTTGGTTTTAGCTTTCCTGTCCTGTCCCTCGTAGAGCGTGAAACGAGGTGCGTGACTTCATAAAGAAATGGGAATGTGCTTATCAATATCAAATGTCTTCATAGACCGTAATTTTTGACTCATCTGGCCATCGGGAGGTGGAAAAAGCTGAGATAGTGGCGCCGGAAAGCTACGCCATGTTCCCGCTATGATCGGATCCAGCGAGAATGGGCTTCTTCCATGAAGTACGCTGATGATGGGATGTACTTTATTTTTATAGTACTCCATGATTGACCGAATTATTGGATATCTCTTCCACCGTCTGATTTGCTATTGGCTAGCCCATAAATAGCTGCTTGGAAACGAAAATTTTTTTCTTTTACCGGAAGAGCTATCTTATTAATTTTGGTTCTAACATTTATTCCCCTGCACACCATGGCTTTGTTTCATGTCCCTACATCTATTATCAATCATCTTGACAAGATTTTCAGGACTTTTTTATGAGGATATTTATCTGATCACAAGACTCTCCATATGCTGGCTTGGTCGAAGATTTGTAAGCCTAGAAGGTACGGTGGTTTAGATGTTCATAATTTGAGATTTAAGCAGCATGTATTTATTAAAAAAATTATTATTAACCTTATTATTCATCCTATCTTTCTTTGGGCTCAACTAGTTAGTGCTAAATACAAATTTAAATGAAATTGGCTTGCTTATTTTAAACCCCCACATCTCCTATATGAAACAAAATTTATAATGTTGGCATTCAATTGCAATACCAATAGTGTAGTGACCCAGCACAAATCTATGGACTTTAGATTTGGCCCGGATAAAAAGGGCCCAGGGTTATCGTGAGCCACGCACGAGGGAGAACGAGAAAAGAAAGAAGACTCATAACTGGAGTCTTCTTTCCTCTTTATTCTGATGAGACTGGGCCGTGAGAAGTCTCGATAAGCTTAGGAGTCTTTCCCTATAAAACCTCTCTGCCCTTCCTTAGATTCCTACTGTGAGAGATTGAAAATCATTAATATTTCGAGAGAGCTTTTTCGCGAGCTATCGTCAAGGAAGGGAGTCGCCGAGGGTCGGCGGAGCAGGTAAGCTTCCTTCCCTCCTTCCTTGCTTCTTCTTCTAGGTCACCGGCGTCGATTGAAGAAGGCAAGTTGCCGACTTTGATTCTAAATAGGATAGCCGTACTTTGTGATATTTGCCCGTACGCCACCGGCCACAACCACCAACTCGGGCTGTCGCTAAAGACCACAATCACTGCCGCTGTGGGTGGCCGACTAGTCACCTGTGGCTACGGGCAGACGAATGGGGAGAATGGGAGGGGAGAGTTTGTATCCCCTGTTTAAGAAAATCGAGAAGAGGAGAGAGAAAGAGGTCTCTCTCTTTCTTGATTATTAATTTAGTTAATTATCAAGTAGTTAGTTTAATTAATTTAATTATGAGGAATATGAAAAAAAGAGAAGAGAAAGAAAAGAAGGGGAGGAAAAGGTACCCTCCCTCTCTCTTCAAATTATTTAATTTAATTAAATAAATAAATAATTAATCATTTAATTAGTTATTTCTTTGTAAGTGGATTATATAAAAAAATAGAGAGAGAAGAAGAAGAAAAAGGAGAGAGAGAGAATTTTGAGGATCGATTGTGGATCCTAGTGAACCCTAATAAAATTTTAAAAATTTAAATTAATTTAATTATTTATTTTAAAATATTAAATTGAATATATAGAAGGATAAATCAATAGACAGGAGGATATTGAGTAGAATTTTGACATCAGATCATACTCTTAAGAGTTTCGTTTATCATAAATAAAGGTAAGGATCTCTATACATGATCATCATTTATATATGCTACTTTATCAATTGATTTGTATTGTTGGTTTTATATTATTGAATTTATATTTATTGGTGTAGAATCTGGTTGACGTCGGATCGTACTGAAGTTGAAGAAGAAGAGATCGTCGTCGGTGATCTGCAAAATAAAGTTTCATCCGAAGTCAATAGTGGAAGCTCTGACAGGACCCTCCGACGATCAAGTCAGCTCTTCTGGCTAACAAAAATAAAGTGCTCAGGAATGAATTCAATAGAGTTTTTGAAAAGAAGAAGAGAACTTAGAGAAAACGTATTTGGAGGATTCTTTTTATAGATGGAGCTTGTCATAACCGTCCGATAGTGGGCCACTCTGCACTATGTAAAATTTATTACTGAGAGAGATGTCACTCGTAATAGACTGATAATGACAGTCGTAACCGTCCGATCGTTATATCATCTATCGCAGATTGAAAATGACAGTCGTAACCTTCTGAAGGGAGCAGACATTCAAAATTCGACTGAAAAAAAAGTCCGAAAGAAGTTCGACTCTTGAAGAAATACGACTGAAGGAGAGATTCGAAAGAAGTTTGGCTCCTGAAAAAATTTGACTGCTGAAGAAGTTCGGCTCTTGAAGAAATCCGACTGCTGGAGGAGTTCGAAAGAAGTTTGGCTCCTATGAAAATCCGACTGAAAGAAAGGTTCGGAAGAAGTTCGACCTCTGAAAAAATTTGACTGCTGAAGGAGTTCGGAAGGAATTTCGACTCCTGAAAGAATCCGATTGAAGGAGAAGTCCAAAAGAAGTTCAACTCCTGAAGGAATCTAATTGAAGAAGATGTTCGAAAGAAGTTCGACTTCTGAAGAAATTCGACTATTGAATGAGTTCGAAAGGAGTTCGACCATTGGAGGGGTCCGATAGATTGCAAAGTCTGAAAAAAGTTTGGCTAAAGGAGAAGTCCAAAAAAATTTAGACCGCTGGAGGAAGAATTTTTGATCGAAGCTCTTCCGTGATTATCAGTTGTATTAGACAAAGCATCAGACTGGACTTCAGCGGAAATGAAATTTATCTCGAATAATATTGATGGATTATTATGTTGAGATACTATTATGGTTGATACAATTTTTCAGCATAAGTATATTATGTATTTACCATATATGTGTATATCAATGATTAATGGTATAAACATATGGATATGATATATTTATTTTGAACATCATATAAATTAAAATTGATAAGATGAAATCAACACGTAATAATTGGATGAAAAAGATACGATTTAGACTAGTCTTATCATGTGGATAGCTCATCAGGAGCTTATGCCTAGGACAGTCCTCATGGGCTTACGCATGGGATTATAGATGAGACCATGAATTTGATAGCCTGCTAGGAGCTTATACCTAGAACAGCTTCCACGAACTTACGCATGGGATTATGGATGAGACCATGATTGAGATTGAGACATGATCTTGATTAGTCCAAAACTGAAAAGAAGAGATTAAGAAACATGAAAGTATGATAAGAGAAAAATATGACAAAATTATGGATGAGATATTAAATAGAAAAATTTCATGTGTTGACATATGATATACTTGATACACACTTATTTGATTGATTCTATATATTTGATATATGCATTCATACTTTATTATACTTTTAAATTAAATTATTATTATTGGTGTAAGTATATAGTGATTTTTATTGGACTGTAAAGCTTACAACCTTCTTCTTTTTTCTTTTCAGAGTTATAGAATACCTATATCTCATTATGGTTGGAATTATAATTGAAAGGATCGATTTGATATAGCACCATCCATGATAGATGGATGATTGAGTTTTGTAATTTATATAAGGATGAAATCTATTCATGTAAAATTATTTATCATGAATTTAGATCGATAGTGTTCATGGAATGTTGGGATTGTAAGTATTTATATAGGTCTTACATATTCTTTAGGACATTGATCTTAGATTTATGCGGTCGTCACATATCTGAATCGGGTGCTAGATTTAGAACGTGACAGAATGATATCAGAGCTTAGGTTTAAGATCACTAGAAACTATGGTATAAGTGATATCAAAGTTTAAGATTATGATTACTCAAAATTGTGACTTAGATAATATTTAAACTTAAGGTTATGATCTCTATGGATGGTGAATTAAGAAATATTTGAGTATAAGATTATGATCACTAAGAATCTGAATGATATTCGAACTTAAGATTATGATCAATAGAGACATGATAGACATAGTGGATATGATTCAAAATTTGGATTTCAAATGTATAGGCATTATAATGAAATTTATGCATAGGAGGTGAATGATAATAGAACTGATGAGTTATGTCTTAGATTTCAATAAGTAAGGTTTGACCCAAGTATGAGATATTTTGACCATAGAATAAAGTATAATATATTGATATATTGTATGGTGTATACTTGTTTAATTATTATTTAGATGATTTGGAGTTCTAAACTTGATATCGATAAAGATCATAATGGTTTTTATAATTTTTGATATTAATTATTTGATCACTATTATAATTTTGGAAGTTGTTTTGGGTATGGCCTATAGAAAGATTTCATTGTATGAGTGAAGATAAAAAATATATTTTTATTAGTAGATTGAATTTTATTATGAGAGTACGATATAAAGAATTTTGAAATTTAGATTATGATCACTTAGGATGGTGATTTAAGTTGTATTTGAGCATAGGGTTATGATCATTAAGAATATTATTAGTGCAGAATCTGGTTGACGCCGGATCGAGCTGGAGTCGAGGAAGACGAGATCGTCGTCGGTAATCTGTAAAATAAAGTTCCATCCAGAGTAAGTGGTGGTGGCTCTAGCAGGATCCTCCGACGATCAAGTCAGCTCTTCTGGCCAATAGAAATAGAGTGCTCAGAAAAGAGTTCGGTAGAATTTTGAGAAGAAGGAGCTTAGAAAAAACGTATCTGAAGGATCCTTTTTTATAGATGGAGCTTGTAGCAAATTGATGATGACAACCATATCATCTGATAGTGGATCGCATAAGATTTACTACAGAGAGAGAGGTGTCACCAGACTGATAGTGACAGTCATACCGTCTGATCGTGGATCGCGTGGGATTTATTATGGAGAAAGAGGTATCGTTAGACTGATAATAACAGTCATACCGTCTAATCGTGGGCCATGTAGGATTTGTTATGGAGAGAGAGATATCGTCAGACTGATAATGGCAGTCGTAATCATTCGATGGAAGCAGATGTTCGAAATCCAATCGAAGAAAAAGTTCGAAAGGAGCTCAACTCCTGTAGAAATCCGACTGAAGAAGAAGTTTGGAAGAAGTTTAGCTCCTAGAGAAATTCGGAAGGAGTTTGGCTCCTGGAGGAACTTGATTGAAGGAGAAATTTGGAAGGAGTTCGATCGCTGTAGGGGTCTGACTGATGAAGAAGTCTGAAAGAAGTTCGATTAAAGTCTAAAAGAAGTTTGGCTAAGGTTCGATCGTTGGAGGAGTTCGACTGTCGGAGGAGTTCGGCTACTGAAGGAGTTCGGGCGCTAGAAAAAGAATTTTTGATTGAAGCTTTTTCATGATAATTGATTGCATTAGGCTAAGCATCAGACTGGACTTTGATGGAAGGAAGGAAAGATAAGGTTGCCGTCGGTGATCTGTAAAATAAAGTTTCGTCTGGAGTCGATGGTGGTGGCTCCGGTAGAATCCTCTGATGATCAAGTCAGCTCTTTTGACCAACAGAAATGGAGTGCTCAGAAAAGAGTTCGGCAGAGTTTTGAAAAGAAGAAGAGAGCTTAGAGAAAATATATCTGGAAGGTTCTTTTTTATAGACGGAGTCTGTAGTAGATTGATGGTGATAGCCATACCGTCCGATAGTGGACCGCGTGAGGTTTGCTATGGAGAGAGAGATACCGTCAGACTGATAGTGACAGCCATACCGTCTGATCGTGGGTCATGTGGGATTTATTATTGAGAGAGAGTGGTGTCGTCAGATTGATAATGGCAGCCATACCATCTGATTATGGGCTGCATGAGGTTTGTTATGGAGAGAGAGATGTCGCCAGACTAATAATGGCAGTCGTAACCATTCGGTGAAAGCAGACGTTAGAAATTTGATCGAAAGAAAAGTCTGAAAGGAGCTCGGCTCTTGTAGGAATCCGATTGAAGAAGAAGTTCAGAAGGAGTTTGGCTCCTAAAGGAATTCAGAAGGAATTCGGCTTTTGGAAGAATTTGAAAGAAATTCGACCGCTGAAGGGGCCCGACTGATGAAGAAGTCTGAGAGGAGTTCGGTTGGAGTTCGACCGTTGGAGGAATTCGGTTGGGTTTGACCGTCGAAGGAGTTCGATTATTGAAGAAGTTTGACCATTGGAAGAAGAATTTTCGATTGAAGCTCTTCTATGATTACCGGTTGCATTAGGCTAAGCATCAGACTAAACTTTAGCGGGAGCAAAATTTATCTCCAACAATCCCCAACAAATATAATAGAATAGATATGTGATCACTAGTAGCATGATAGAAGTAGTAAAAAAAATTCAAGTTTAGATTTTGGATCAATAGGTATTTATACATAAATAGCATATGATGTCTATAACAAAATTGATAAGTTATATCTCGGATTCTAATAAATAGGCTTGATTAAAGTAGAGAGGTGTTGACCTTGGAATAAAGTGAGATATGTTAACACATTATTTATTCAGTTAGTAATTCTCGAATTTAATATGGGTGCAAACCATAATAGTTCCTCCCTAGTTTGGTTGTTTATCGTTTGGTTGCAAAGTTTAGAAATAGCAATAAATTGTTTAGAGTATGGAATATTTTTGGAGTTATTCTATTGATAAATTATGTATGATATTGACATTGATTAGTTTATATTTTATTAAGAGGATATGAAATATACACTATGATAGAATCTTTAATTTTTAGATTATTATCATTAGATTAGCTTAATTGATTTTTCTTATATTTATAAAAATTATTAGATATATGTTAGAATTTACATCATAGTCTCAGTTTCTAAGCTGATTTAAGGTATTTTACTATTATCATCAAATTGAGATGAGAAACTTTTGGAAGATTTAATCTTAACATATATGGGATAAGTTTTTATGTGTTGATTTATTCATGGATGTTAAAGGCTGTGGTGAAAAAAATTTTTATATACAACAATCGAATTGATTTTACTTATTGGGATATTGATTTATGATATTCTAATTTATTAGAAATTTGAACTAATCCTTACAAAGAAAGGTTGATTTGAAATCATTCTCTTGATTATTAGGTGAAACATAGATATATCAAATTCTAGATGAGTAGTGGAACTAATACAAAGGCTTCAAATATGGAAGTGGATTAAGGTTAATCTAGATGTAATATGCTTGAGGACAAAGAAACTTAAGCATTGGCTCTAAATCCATCCAAAAAATTTGAAAGATTGGATCTTTCTAAATTCTAAAGTAAAATAGTATTCTTGTCAGGATTCATTAGAAAAATCTAGATAATTTATAGGTTTAGATCAGAGTGTGCAGCGGATGCATGGTGGATGATTTGTACTAAAACAAGTTAAGAATATTAATTCCAACTTAATAAGTGTAGTGATTGAAGTCTTGAGTTGAATTTTTTTAAAAAAATACTATTAAAAGAAAAAGAAAGGATAAGGTTGTTGATTCTTGACGCTCATCTTGATGTTGCATTATAATCTTTAGTAATTGGTTCTTCATTATTAATGATATTTAGAAGAAATTTGAGCATCTTAAGTTTGAAAATCATGGATTAATAATATTTGGGTGAACTTGGATATAGAATATTTCAAATATAGATATCCTATTCTTAGCTTTGAAATTATTACTCCTTTTATTTGAATAGATTTAAGATTTTTCTATGGTAAGAGTTTAATTGTTACATCATGCTGGAAGTTACAAAAAAAAGAGAGAAAGAAAAACACATTTATAGATCATGATGATGTTCTAGCGAGATTAATCAAAAAGCAAATAATTTTGTGGGCAAGAAATTAGGGTATCATAAGCCAAGACTAAGTAGATCAAAGAAATTTATTCTCATGTAAATAAAAAGAATCTAAATTTGAAATGTCATATTATTACTTATGTTGAGAACTTGAGAAAATATAATGGAGAAACCATGGTAAAAGAGAGGCTATATGGGAACTCGAAGCAGAAATAAGGGATAAGTATCCACAACTTTTTGAATCTTCAGGTACACTAATTTTGAGAATAAAATTATTTTAAGAAGGAAGAATGTAGTAACCCAGCCCAAATCTATGGGCTTTGGATTTAGCCCGGATGAAAAGGGCCCAGAGTTACCGTGAGCCACGCATGAGGGAGAATGAGAAGAGGAAGAAGACTCCGATTAGGATTGATAAGCTTAGGAGTCTTTCCCTATAAAACCCCTCTGCCCTCCCTTAGATTCCTGCTGTGAGAGATTAATTGGAAATCATTGAGGTTTCGGGAGAGCTTTTCCGCGAGCTGTCGTTGATGATGGGAGTTGCCGGGGGTCGCTGGAGTAGGTAAGCTTTCTTCCCTCCTTCCTTTCTTCTTCTTTTGGGTCGCCAGTGCTAATTGAAGACGACAAGCCACCAACTTTGGTTCTAAATAGGGCGGCCCTACTTTGTGATGTTTGCCCGCACGCCGCTAACCACAACCACCCACTTGGGCTTTCGCCAGAGGCCACGATGGCCGCCATTGTGGGTGGCTGGCTAGTCACCTATGGCTACGGACAGGTGAACGGGGAGAATGGGGGGAGAGTTTGTATCTCCTATTTAGGGAACCAGGAAGAGGAGAGAGAAAGATGTCTCTCTCTTTCTTGATTATTAATTTAGTTAATTATCAAGTAGTTAGTTTAATTAATTTAATTATGAGGAATATGAAAAAAAAGAAGAGAGAGAAAAGAAGGGGAGGAAAAGAAGAAAGGGAAAGGTACCTCTCACTCTCTTCAAATTATTTAATTTAATTAATTAATTAATTAATCATTTAATTAGTTATTTCTTTGTAAGAGGATTATATAAAAAAATAGAGAGAGAAGAAGAAGAAAAAAAGAGAGAGAGAATTCTGGAGGTCGATTATGGACCCTAGTGTACCCCAATAGAATTTTAGAAAATTAAATTAATTTAATTATTTATTTTAAAATATTAAATTGAATATATAGAAGGGAAAATCAATAGATAGGAGGACATCGATTAGAGTTTTGATACCAGATCATAGCCTTAAGAGTTCTATTTATCACAAATAGAAGTAAGGGTCTCTATACATGATCACCATTTATATATGCTACTTTATCGATTGGTTTGTACTGTTGATTTTATATCATTGAATTTATATTGATGGATTATTACGTTGAGATAATATTATGGCTAATATAATTTTTCAGTATGAGTATATTATGTATTTACCATATATGTGTATATCAATGATTAATGATATAAACATATGGATATGATATATTTGTTTTGAACATCAAATAAATTAGAATTAATAAGATAAAATTAACATGTAATAATTGGATGAAAAAGATATGGTTTGGACTGGTCTTGTCATATGGATAGTCCGTCAGGAGTTTATGCTTGGGACAGTCCCCATGGACTTACGCGTGGGATTATAGGTGAAACCATAAATTTAATAGTCCGCTATGAGCTTATACTTGGGACAGCCACTACGGGCTTACGCGTAAAATTATGGATGAGATCATGAATTGAGATTGAGGTATGATCTTGATTAGTCCAAAATCGAAAAGAAAAGATTAAGAAAAATAAAAATATGATAAGAAAAAATATGATAAAGTTATGGATGAGATATTAAATAGAAAAGTTTCATGTGTTGACATATGATATACTTGATACACACTTATTTGATTGATTTTGTATATTTGATATATGCATTCATGCTTTCTTATATTTTTAAATTAAATTATTATTATTGATGTAAGTGTATAGTGATTCTTACTGGGCTGTAAAGCTTACAACCTTCTTTCTTCTTTTTTTTTTTTCAGAGTTACAAGATACCTATATCTCGTTATGGTTGGAATTACAACTGAAAGAATCGATTTGATAGAGCACCATTCATGACAGATGGATGATTGAGTTTTATAATTTATATAAAGATGAAATCTGTTCATATGAAATTATTTATTATAAATTTAGATCGATAGTGTTCGTGAAATGTTGGGATTGTAAGTATTTATATAGGTCTTGCATATTCTCTAGGACATTAGTCTAGGATTTATGCAGTCATCATGTATCTGAATCGGATGCTGGGTTCGAGGCGTGATAAGTAACCAGCTCTATCAATGCATTGTATGATCCCTGGATTACAAATGTTCCTTTATTCATCTAGTGGACTTTTATAAATATTGATAGTATGCTACCTAATGTTAAGGTTGCAGATTTTATCACATCTGATCGAAATTGGGATGATCGAGCCCTAGCTTCATGCTTTGGGGATGAAATCATTCAAGTCATTAAAAGGATACCCATATCAATGCAACCTTAGCTTGATGTTATTTGTTGGGCTAATTCTAGAACTACTAAAGTTTCCACATCGGATATCGTTAATGTTATTCAACTGCCGGATCCTTCACTGCATCAGCATTCATATCGATGGATTTGGCAGCTTCCTCTTCCTTTGAAAATCAAATGTTTTATATGAAAACTTCTTCAGGATGGTCTCCCATGTAAGTTCAACTTGCACCAGAGAGGAATTATTGCAGAATCTGAAATTTTCTATGATCTTGGTACTAGAGAGGTAGAGGACATGGAACCTGTCGTCATTACTTATCAATTTGCCCAACAGTGCTGGAACCGTCTGTTAATAAATGATGGGTCTCAGTTATCTCCTTATTCCCTGTCTGCCCTTTTTATTTCTCTTGAACAATCTCAGGTAGACAAGGAAACAAAGGCAACTATGTGCATTTTGGCTTGGCTTTTATGGAATGCCAGGCTCTTTCAAAGCCAAAATAGCACTCCAATGCAGCTGATCCGCCAGTTAAAGTATTATATGACTGACACTACCAAGAATTTTAATGATTCCCAATCAAAGAACTGGGACAACTTTCATGTGCCGCGACACATTTCACCTATAAACTCTCTTGCTTGGTTGCCTCCCTCCTTTCAGGGATTAATGTTAAATTTTGACGCGGCTGTCAAAATGGAAGCTGCATGTATTGACTTTATTATTAGAGATGCGTATGGAAATATATGCTATTGGCCCAGAGCCATCGCACTAATCTATGCTCCGTACCGATTGCTGAACTGTTAGCTGCTCGGCAGGGTCTCAGAACTGCCATCCATCTTTTTAGAAACAAGAGGCTTTGGGTTCAAGGAGACTCCCTCACTGTAGTTCATTGGATTACAAACAAATCTCCTGCTAATGTGATTAATCTCCCTTACTATAAAGATATTCTAAACATAATTAATCTTTTTCCTGATTGCACCTTTAAACACATTTATCGAGAGCAAAACTAAGCTGCTGATTGATTGTCTAAAAGAGCTCTCATTGACGACTGCTCCTACTCTACGGGAGAGGTGGTACCTTCCTCCTTTGCTAAGATTATTAGACATGACCAAATGCAAATTGCTTACCTCGAGGAGGATTGTGATGTTAATTTTCTATTATCACAACTTATTCAAATGAATGTGGGTTGCAGATCATCAGTCTATTCTGCAACTCACAGACCCAAGTTAGTGATGTTATTTATGTATTTTTGCTTAGTGGGTATAATTCTATTTATGAGTAAGTCAAATGCAGAGTATTGATGCATTGTCTGCTTTTTTCTCATATGCTGCTGTACTACAGTATTGATTTCATTGCTAATTTTAGTGCCAATTGCTCCTTTACATATACAGCTGAAATGAGGGATACTTATCTGTTGACGCAAAATCTGGTCATCGTCGGAGCCCGCTGGAGTGGAGGCCGATGAGGTCACCACCGAGGACCTGCAAAACAAAGCCCCATCCGGAGCCGGTGGGGGGTGGCTCTGGTAGGACCCTTCGACGATCAAGTCAGCTTTGGCCAATAGGAATGGAGTGCTCGAAATGAGTTCCGAAGCTTGGAGAAGAAGGGGAGAGCTTAGAGATCAGAGAGATTAGAGTTAGCGTATCTGGAGGGTCCTTTATAGGTGGAGCTCAGTTGATGGCGATGGCCATATCGTCTGACAGCGAGCTGTGGGAGCCACATGGAGTTCGATACGGAGTGGAAGGCGTCGTCAGTAGTAGTGGCCATGTCGTCCGAGCTGTATGGGGCCAGTTACGGAGAGAGTGGTGTCGCCAGTAGTAGTAGCCATGTCGTCCGGGCTGCATGGGGCTAGTTATGGAGAGAGTGGTGTTGCCAGTAGTGGCGGCCATATCGTCCGATCTTATCGTCTGTTGCAGACTGATGGCGACAGTTCGTCCAAAAAAATTTGGACTTGTAGGAGAGTTCGGCTGAAGGAAAAGCTTGGGAGCAACTCGGCCATAGAGGAGTTCGGAGGAGCTCGACCGACTGAAGGGACGGCCGCTTGAGAAGTTCGACCGAGGGACGACCGCCGAAGAGTTCAGGCGCTGGAGGATTCCGTTGAAGTCCGATCGCTTGGAGTTCAAAGAGTTCGGACGCTAAGCAGTTCGATCGACTGAATGGATTAGAAGAAGCTCGGCCACTGGAGGTTCGGCTGAATTTCGTCTGCTGAAGCTCTTCTGTCGCTACTGATCACATCAGGCTGAGCATCGAACTTGACTTCGACGGGAGCGAAATTTATCCTCAACAATAGTCCCCCCACTCCCGAGTTTGAAATTCGAGGAAAGAGAGTGCAGAAAAGGCGACTACCAAAGTCCTCTTCTGGGCTCCATGCTGGTTCAGATCGAAGCTCGGAGGGGAGATTTCATCTCCAGCCAAAGTTGATGTCGAAGTTGAGGCCCGAGGAAGATCTCATCTCCCGTCGTGGTTGATACAGATGCTCGGAAGAGATCTGATCTGCTGCCAGGGTTGTCTCCAATCTTATTTCTGATCGAGGTTGTCTCGATCGCTCGTGAGAGATCTCATCTCTGGCCGAGGTTGTCTCAGGGGCTCTGGCCGAGGTTGTCTCGGGCCTTATTTCTATCCGAGGCTTTTCGGACGCTCTAGTCGAGGTTGTCGTGGGCCTTACCCATAGCCGAGATTTCTTGGGTGCTCTGGCCGAGGTTGTCCCGGGCCTTATCTCTATCCGAGGCTTCTCGGGCGCTCTGGCCGAGGTTATCTCGGGCGTCTTGGCCGAGGTTATCGTGGACCTTACCTCTATCCGAGATTTCTCGGATGCTCTAGCCGAGGTTATCCCGGGCCTTATCTATAGCCGAGGTCGTCGGTCGCTTCAGGAGAGATCTTATCTCTAGCCGACATTGACGGAGATCCTATTTTCTGCAAACTTCGGAGCTCGGACTTGGACTTTGCTCACGCTAGGATGAGGTTCTCCTCCTGCTCCTAACGGATTGTGGGGGCGCATTTGGACCGTCGTCCATCTCCCCCCATCTCGTCTAAGGTGGACGAGGCCTTGGACTTTGCTCGCGTTAGGACGAGGTTCTCCTCCTATTTCTAACGGGCTGTGGGGGCACATTCGGACCGTCGTCCGTCTCCCCCCATCTCATCCTTTGTGAACGAGGCCTTCGACTTTGCTCGCATTAGGACGAGGTTCTCCTCCTGTTCCTAACGGGCTGTGGGGGCACATACGGACCATCGTCCGTGCCTCTCCTCCCATCTCGTCCTTTGTGAATGAGGCCTTCGCTCGAGAGAGATCTTATCTCTAGCCGAGGTTGTTCCATGGTTGCTCGGAAGAGGTCTTATCTCTAGTCGAGATTGATGCTCACGTTAGGACGAGGTTCTCCTCTTGTTCCTAACCGAGGTTGACTCGGTCGCTCGAGAGAGATCTTATCTCTAGCCGAGGTTGTCAGCGGTCGCTCGAAAGAGATCTTATCTCTAGCCGAGGTTGATGCTTGTGTTAGGATGAGGTTCTCCTCCTGTTCCTAACCTAGGTTGACTCGATCGCTCGGGAGAGATCTTATCTTTAGCCGAGGTTGTTGCTCGCATTAGGACGAGGTTCTCCTCCTGTTCCTAACCGAGGTTGACTCGATCGCTCAGGAAAAATCTTATCTCTAGCCGAGGTTGACTCGATCGCTCGAAAAAGATCTTATCTCTAACTGAGGTTGATGCTCATGTTAGGATGAGGTTCTCCGCCTATTCCTAACCGAGGTTGACTCGGTCGCTCGGAAGAGATCTTATCTCTAGTCGAGGTTGTTGCTCGCGTTAGGATGAGATTCTCCTTTTGTTCCTAACCGAGGTTGACTCGGTCGCTCGGGAGAGATCTTATCTCTAGCCGAGGTTGTCAACGGTCGCTCGGAAGAGATCTTATCTTTAGCCAAGGTTGTTGCTCGCGTTAGAACGAGGTTCTCCTCCCGTTCCTAACATGGCAATTATTGGCTGCTTCTTCCCTGTCATCGCATAGTTTTCGCATCCAGAAATAATATTATCGAAAGGAAAGAATTTTATTGAAAGAAAGTTACTAGCAGCGCATCCCCAAATTCTATATTTAAAGGTCGTGGTAGTGTTGTTCCTCCGCATTTCTTCGGCAATAAGTCTCAGGGTGGACGACCTCCTCATGCTGGCCTTCTCAATTTGGTGCAAGCTCTTGTCGCTGGGAGACGACGAATCGCTGATGCACCAAGCTCCTCCCAGGGGCAATGTGGATGAGGCCGTAAGGTGGCCGACCTCCTTGCGGTCTTTGGCTATGGCAGTGCCGAGCTCCTTGCTGTCTCTGGCTATGGCAGCGCCCTTAGCCGATCTTTTCCTGCTTCAGACTGGTGCCGGAGGAATTTACCCAGCCACCCCTTTCTGACGAGCTCCTCAATTTCGTCTCGGAGCTGGATGTATTCCTCAGTATCGTGGCCGTGGTTGCGATGGTGGAGGCAGTACTTATTTCGTTTGGGGGAGACCGTAACCTTTCTGATCTTGGCAGCTGGTTCCTAACTTCGGTAAGAATCTGAGTTCGAGGAGTGTTGAGGGGGGCATAGTCGTGGAACCTTTCGGAAGGAGGGCTTCTTTATGCCTCTCTATCGGGGATTCCTTGGAGTCATACTCGAAAGAGAGTCCTCGCTTGCCCTGGGGCGGTCGTGAGTGCGGCCGAACTTCATCTCACCTCCTGCGAAATCTCTGTAGGGGGCTTCCTTGGTGACATACCCGAGCGGGAGTTCGACCTCACTTAAGCCAAACTTTATTCCGATGATGAGGTTCGATGTGGAGTTCGGCCTCACTTACGCCGAACTTCATTCCATGGGAGAACTTCGTTCCGCCCTCGCTTGCACCGAACTTTGTTCCACTTTTTCGTGAAAGCTTTCACGGGAGGACTTCATGCTTCTTTTGTCCGAACTTTCTTGACGACGAGCTCGAGGGGAGCTCGACTTTGCTTGCCCGAACTTCATTCTGCCTTCGGTGAATTCTTTGTAGGAGGTTTCGTTGACGATATACTCGAGGGGGGAGTCCGGCCTCACTTGAGCCGAACTTTATTCCGATGATGAGCTTTTGGGGGGAGTTCGGCTTTTCTTTCGTCGAACTTCATTCCAACCTCCTGGTGAAACCTTCTGCGGGAGATCTTCTGCTCTCCGTTTCTCCTTTCTAAGTGCGATTGGTATGCCCAAACGCTCTTCCTTAAGGCCGGTTCCTCGCGTCCTCATGGCGGGCTTGCTGGCAAAGTCTCCGCCAGAGGTTGTCGCACGGGCTGCATCATCTTGGCGGGGCCGCGAATCCATCCAGAATTGCTCTACATCTGCGGTGGCTTCGGATGGAGCCTGGGCTGTCGGGGCTGCAACGGAAGCCGGTCGCCGAGTCGAAGCTCTCCTGAAGGTATTTTCTCTTCGGGAGAGAAAAGAGAGATTTTTGGAGGGGGAAGGAAAAAATTATCGTCGAACACTCCTTTAAGAACAAGGGAACCTCGGGGGTTCGTCAGGCCCTTCTTCTAGCATCAATCTGTTGACGCAGAATCTGATCATTGTCGGAGTCCGCTGGAGTGGAGGCCAATGAGGTCGCCACTGGAGACCTACAAAACAAAGCTCCGTTCGGAGCCGGTGGGGGGTGGCTCCGGCAGGACCCTACGACGATCAAGTTAGCTCTGGCCAATAGGAATGGAGTGCTTGAAATGAGTTCCAGAGCTTGGAGAAGAAGGAGAGAGCTTAGAGATCAGAGAGATTAGAGTTAGCATATCTGGAGGGTCCTTTATAGGTGGAGCTCAGTTGATGGCGATGGCCATACCGTCTGGCAGCGAGCTGCAGGAGCCGCATGGAGTTCGGTACGGAGAGGAAGGCGTCGTCAGTAGTAGTGGCCATGTCGTCCGGGCTATATGGGGCTAGTTATGGAGAGAGTGGTGTCGCCAGTAGTAGTGGCCATGTCGTCCAGGCTGCATGGGGCTAGTTATGGAGAGAGTAGTGTTGCCAGTAGTGGCGGCCATATCATCCGATCTTGTCGCCTGTTGCAAACTGATGGCGACAGTTCGTCCAAAAAAGTTCGAACTTATAGGAGAGTTTGACTGAAGAAAAAGCTTGGGAGCAGCTCGGCCGTAGAGGAGTTCGGAGGAGCTTGGCCGGCTAAAGGGACGGCCGCTTGAGAAGTTCGATCGAGGGACGACCGCTGAAGAGTTCGGACGCTGGAGGATTTCGTTGAAGCCCGATCGCTTGGAGTTCAAAGAGCTCGGACGCTAAGTAGTTCGGTCGGCTGAACGGATTAGAAGAAGCTCGGCCACTGGGGGTTCGACTGAATTTCGTCTGCTGAAGCTCTTCTGTCGCTACTGGCCACATCAGGCTGAGCACCGAACTTGACTTCGATGGGAGCGAAATTTATCCCCAACAATAGTCCCCCCCACTTCCGAGTTCGAAATTCGAGGGAAGGGAGTGCAGAAAAGGCGACTGCCGAAGTTCTCTTCTGGGCTCCGTGCTGGTTCAGGTCGAAGCTCGAAGGAGAGATTTCATCTCCAGCCAAAGTTGATGTCGAAGTTGAGGCCCGAGGAAGATCTCATCTCCCGTCGTGGTTGATACGGGTGCTCGGAAGAGATCTGATCTACTGCCAGGGTTGTCTCCAATCTTATTTCTGATCGAGGTTGTCTCGGTCGCTCGTGAGAGATCTCATCTCTGGCCGAGGTTGTCTCAGGGGCTCTGGTCGAGGTTGTCTCGGGCCTTATTTCTATCCGAGGCTTCTCGGGCGCTCTAGTCGAGGTTGTCGTGGGCCTTACCCATAGTCGAGGTTTCTTGGGTGCTCTGGCCGAGGTTGTCCCGGGCCTTATCTCTATCCGAGGCTTCTCGGGCGCTCTGGCCGAGGTTATCTCGGGCATCTTGGCCGAGGTTATCGTGGACCTTACCTCTATCCGAGATTTCTCGGATGCTCTAGCCGAGGTTATCCCGGGCCTTATCTATAGCCGAGGTCGTCGGTCGCTTCAGGAGAGATCTTATCTCTGGCCGACATTGACGGAGATCCTATTTTCTGCAAACTTCGGAGCTCGGACTTGGACTTTGCTCACGCTAGGATGAGGTTCTCCTCCTGCTCCTAACGGATTGTGGGGGCGCATTAGGACCGTCGTCCATCTTCTCCCATCTCGTCTAAGGTGGACGAGGCCTTGGACTTTGCTCGCGTTAGGACGAGGTTCTCCTCCTGTTCCTAACGGGCTGTGGGGGCACATTCGGACCGTCGTCCGTCTCCCCCCGTTTCGTCCTTTGTGAACGAGGCCTTCGACTTTGCTCGCATTAGGACGAGGTTCTCCTCCTGTTCCTAACGGGCTGTGGGGGCACATACGGACCGTCGTCCGTGCCTCTCCTCCCATCTCGTCCTTTGTGAATGAGGCCTTCGCTCGGGAGAGATCTTATCTCTGGCCGAGGTTGTCCACGATTGCTCGGAAGAGGTCTTATCTCTAGTCGAGATTGATGCTCGCATTAGGACGAGGTTCTCCTCCTGTTCCTAACCGAGGTTGACTCGGTCGCTCGAGAGAGATCTTATCTCTAGCCGAGGTTGTCAGCGGTCGCTCGGAAGAGATCTTATCTCTAGCCGAGGTTGATTCTTGTGTTAGGACGAGGTTCTCCTCCTGTTCCTAACCGAGGTTGACTCGATCGCTCGGAAGAGATCTTATCTCTAGCCGAGGTTATTTGCTCGCATTAGAACGAGGTTCTCCTCCTGTTCCTAACCGAGGTTGACTCGATCGCTCAGGAGAGATCTTATCTCTAGCCGAGATTGACTCGATCGCTCGGAAAAGATCTTATCTCTAACCGAGGTTGATGCTCATGTTAGGATGAGGTTCTCCTCCTGTTCCTAATCGAGGTTGACTCGATCGCTCGGAAGAGATCTTATCTCTAGCCGAGGTTGTTGCTCGCGTTAGGATGAGATTCTCCTTCTGTTCCTAACCGAGGTTGACTCGGTCGCTCGGGAGAGATCTTATCTCTAGCCGAGGTTGTCAACGGTCGCTCGAAAGAGATCTTATCTTTAGCCAAGGTTGTTGCTCGCGTTAGGACGAGGTTCTCCTCCCATTCCTAACATGGCAATTATTGGCTGCTTCTTTCCTATCATCGTATAGTTTTCGCATCCAGAAATAATATTATCGAAAGGAAAGAATTTTATTGAAAGAAAGTTACTAGCAGCGCATCCCCAAATTCTATATTTAAAGGTCGTGGTAGCGTTGTTCCTCCGCGTTTCTTCGACAATAAGTCCCAGGGTGGACGACCTCCTCATGCTGGCCTTCTCAATTTGGTGCAAGCTCTTGTCGCTGGGAGACGACGAATCGCTGATGCACCAAGCTCCTCCCAGGGGCAATGTGGATGAGGCCGTAAGGTGGCCGACCTCCTTGCGGTCTCTGGCTATGGCAGTGCCGAGCTCCTTGCCGTCTCTAGCTATGGCAGCGCCCTTAGCCGATCTTTTTCTGCTTCAGACTGGTGCCGGAGGAATTTACCCAGCCGCCCCTTTCTGATGAGCTCCTCAATTTCGTCTCGGAGCTGGATGCATTCCTCAGTATCGTGGCCGTGGTTGCGATGGTGGAGGCAGTACTTATTTCGTTTGGAGGAGACCGTAACCTTTCTGATCTTGGCAGCTGGTTCCTAACTTTGGTAAGAATCTGAGTTCGAGGAGTGTTGAGGGGGGCGTAGTCGTGGAACCTTCCGGGAGGAGGGCTTCTTTATGCCTCTCTATCGGAGATTCCTTGGAGTCATACTCGAAAGGGAGTCCTCGCTTGCCCTGGGGCGGTCGTGAGTGCGGCCGAACTTCATCTCACCTCCTGCGAAATCTCTGTAGGGGGCTTCCTTGGTGACATACCCGAGCGGAAGTTCGGCCTCACTTGAGCCAAACTTTATTCCGATGATGAGGTTCGATGTGGAGTTCGGCCTCACTTGCGTCGAACTTCATTCCACGAGAGAACTTCGTTCTGCCCTCGCTTGCACCAAACTTTGTTCCGCTTTTCCGCGAAAGCTTCCGCGGGAGGACTTCATGCTTCTTTTGTCCGGACTTTCTTGACGACGAGCTCGAGGGGAGCTCGGCTTTGCTTGCCCGAACTTCATTCTGCCTTCGGTGAATTCTTTGTAGGAGGTTTCGTTGACGACATACTCGAGGGGGGAGTCCGACCTCACTTGAGCCGAACTTTATTCCGATGATGAGCTTTTGGGGGGAGTTCAGCTTTTCTTCCGTCGAACTTCATTCCAACCTCCTGGTGAAATCTTCTACGGGAGATCTTCTGCTCTCCGTTTCTCCTTTCTAAGTATGATTGGTATGCCCAAACATTCTTCCTTAAGGCCGGTTCCTCGCATCCTCATGGCGGGCTTGCTGGCAAAGTCTCCGCCAGAGGTTGTCGCACGGGCTGCATCATCTTGGCGGGGCCGCGAATCCATCCAGAATTGCTCTACATCTGCGGTGGCTTCGGATGGAGCCTGGGCTGTCGGGGCTGCAACGGAAGCCGGTCGCCGAGTCGAAGCTCTCCTGAAGGTATTTTCTCTTCGGGAGAGAAAAGAGAAATTTTTGGAGGGGGAAGGAAAAAATTATCGTCGAACACTCCTTTAAGAACAAGGGAACCTCGGGGGTTCGTCAGGCCCTCCTAGCGTCAATCTGTTGACGTAGAATCTGATCATTGTCAGAGTCCGCTGGAGTGGAGGCCGATGAGGTCGCCACCGGAGACCTGCAAAACAAAGCTCCGTTCGGAGCCGGTGGGGGGTGGCTCCGGCAGGACCCTCCGACGATCAAGTTAGCTCTGGCCAATAGGAATGGAGTGCTTGAAATGAGTTCCGGAGCTTGGAGAAGAAGGAGAGAGCTTAGAGATCAGAGAGATTAGAGTTAGCATATCTGGAGGGTCCTTTATAGGTGGAGCTCAGTTGATGGCGATGGCCATACCATCTGGCAGCGAGCTGCAGGAGCTGCATGGAGTTCGGTACGGAGAGGAAGGCGTCGTCAGTAGTAGTGGCCATGTCGTCCGGGCTATATGGGGCTAGTTATAGAGAGAGTGGTGTTGCCAGTAGTAGTGGCCATGTCGTCCGGGCTGCATGGGGCTAGTTATGGAGAGAGTGGTGTTGCCAGTAGTGGCGGCCATATCGTCCGGTCTTGTCGCTTGTTGCAGGCTGATGGCGACAGTTCGTCTAGAAAAGTTCGGACTTATAGAAGAGTTCGGCTGAAGGAAAAGCTTAGGAGCAGCTCGGCCGTAGAGAAGTTCGGAGGAGCTCGACCGGCTGAAGGGACGGCCGCTTGAGAAGTTCGGCCGAGGGACGACCGCTGAAGAGTTCGGGCGCTGAAGGATTCCGTTGAAGCCCGACCGCTTGGAGTTCAAAGAGCTCGGACGCTAAGCAATTCGGTCGGCTGAACGGGTTAGAAGAAGCTCGGCCGCTGGGGGTTCGGCTGAATCCCATCTGCTGAAGCTCTTCTGTCGCTACTGGCCACATTAGGCTGAGCACCGATCTTGACTTCGACGGGAGCGGGATTTATCCCCAACATTATCCATGGTATGGAGTATTCAGTTTAAGAGGACATCAACTTACTATCAATTATCCGCTTTTCAGTATTGATCATATCCCCAGTGATATGCTAACTGATGGAAAATATAACAAATCTAAGTGTTCCTTACTTGACTCAGCATTCAAATCGGGTTGGTTTCCTATCTATCTCCCATATGATGATGCTTATGTTTCTTTTGCTGATGAGAGGTCGGTCTTATGTTATGATAATATTATGCATCGACAGTGCTTTACTACTCTTGCTGCTATTCCAAGAAAACATTGTTTCATGGTGTTCAGCTTTCAAACTATAACTACTATTACATCCCAAATGATGCCTGTGCTGATGGGAAGTTGTCTTTATTCATGTCCTCATCTCATTATCAAGTTTCTTTCCCATATGATGGTTCACAACTATATGTGACTGATGGGATATGTGCCTTTATCGTTAAATTTTGGATTATCAGTAAATTTTGGTTCTTCCATATGATTTACTGATGCTACTACTTACTGATGGATGGCGGT
>QRFJ01000097.1:259435-276842 GCA_006176705.1 Cocos nucifera
ATGAGATGCACGCTTCTCAGCCCGATCTGCCCACGTCGCAGTATGATCTGCCCATGCCAATGCCTCCTCAAGCTCCTCCCAACTGACGATATCAGAAGCCTGTGAAGAGATGCTCACCTCAGACCAATAGTTAGTCACCTCAGACCAATAGCCTGTGAAGAGATCCTCCTAGAGTACTCAGGCCCCAAGACTTGAGACAGATGGTCATGGGGCCCAGAGGTATCCGGGCCCTCGCTCGCGAGCGTATCTAACTAATCCTATAATTATAAATTAAAATAAAATTTTATAAAAAATACTATAATACTAATCATATGTAGTAATATATTTAATACTTACAAAAATATGCTCGATCGCGACGTTCATCGGCCTGCCTGTCTTGTCCGTACGGTTGGATCAGAAGATCTTACTATGGCTGGACATCACTCCATCTCTCATCAGCTATAATAAAGAATAAATTTATCAAAAAGTTGATAAAAAATATGAATTTAATTTATCTAGTAAGATTTAGAATTATTTACCTCTCTATGCACACAACTAGCCGTAGACTCACGGTCTAGAGTGTGCATATGCTCTTGAGCTGCATGATTCTTTTGATTCTAATGGAAGGTAGCCTAACAAATATTCAAATAAATAATAAATATTTAAAAAATATTTAAATAAAATTTTAAGCATATTAAAAATTTAAAAGTTAGAAATTTTACCTCAAACTTCTAGCTCCTTCGGTATCTAACCATCCTCTCCTACTAACTCGGAGGATAGTCCTGTATCCAGGGAACAAGCTCCTTCGAAGTGTCTCATCGGTGCTCGAGCCATCCTTTGTGGAGCTTAACATTATAACTCTGATACAACTCTCCGATCTTCATCAGTCAGACATCTCGAGTCCTCTTATGATTGAGAAAGTCGTACCTCCTTTGCACAAAATTATCAAAAATCAGTTACAAAATTATTCTAATCAAACATATATTGTGTAAACATATAAAATGCATAAATATAACTAAAATACGTGTACTTACCCATATCTCCTCCCATATCCGGTCCCTAACGGTAGCATCCATCAAACGCCAGTCTTTGGACTTTATGGGAATAATGTCCAACCACCTTACAAGCACTCCAAAAAAGAAATGCATCTCCCACGCGATCTCTCCTACCGACCTCTCCTCTGCATCATAATAGACCATCACCTGATGCTGGAGGTTCCACACGTGTGCCATACATGTAGGACCGTGAAATATCCGACTGGATGATGTACCTACAATGCAAATATGTAATGCAAATATATAAGTATACAAATACTATATAAAAAATAAAGTTGTGCTAATATAATAAAAATGCACACTCAGATGCCTACGTAGTAGCATGTGTTTCAGATATGGATGATAGTAGAGGCTCAGCTATTGGTAGAGTAGATGCTGCTGGGGGAGTAGATGTCATCGATGGAGTAAATGCCGATGGTGGATGTCCCTGAGCAGCCAATGCCGAGGTGGACGATGTTAGATATATGTGCCCTAGAAGTCAAAATTGGCTGATACTTGTAATACACTTTTAAAGATAAAATTATAATTTTGACTATAAATAATAAAATGGATTATTTTCTATCACATATGTGTATTTAGTGTCTGTGATACATCCCTTGAGTTAATGATAATGATAATTCATAATTTTAAGAGTTAAAAATTTAAGATAAGAATTTTCATTATTAACTCATAAAATGCTCCTAACCATAGGATCATTATGTGGATGGTGATTGATCCGAAAGGTTAGTGTACAATCACTTTTTTATAGTAGATGAGTCTTGAGTCTACGATGTGGAGACATTGAAGCGAGAGTATAGATACTCGTTAAGAACGAGGGCACTGAGTGTGGCCACCTTGAGTAGTCACAAAGAAGTCTACCTTCTCGTTAATGACTGACTCGAAGCTGTAGTAGTGTGTCGATTCTTTGACATGAGGTGCATCGGCAGTTCACCTTGAGGATGTTATAGTTTGACTACACCATGACTCGGTCTCCTAACCATTTAAAATTCTGAGGTGTATGTTGGCTATAGCATGTTCATTGTAGGAATTGGATTGCACCAAGATGGAATCTATCTACCTCGATAGAAGAGGAGCAGCCCTATGATGATCATGAGAATCAAGTCCATAAGCCCATGGCCATGGTAGAGAGTGAAGTAATAGAAAGATTTTCTATTAAGATTTTCACATCGGACTTGAATCGAATGATTAAATCATATGATAGAAATTAGGATTTGACGAGTTCACCTTAACCCTAATCTAATCGGAGCTCAAGATAGAAGAACTTAATCACACAAGTAGCTGCACCAAAAGGTTCATTTTCAGTTTTAATGGGTTGCCATCATATATTGCTAGGTGTCACTAATGGATTTTGGGAGCAATTAGAATGATTTAGATGATCGATCATTCTAATTATATGAATCAGAAGAGTTCTGATCCATCGAAAAAAATTTCAATAATGTCGATGATAGAGATCATGACATATCCCATTACCATACAGAACTGAACCTAACTGAGTCACACAAACAAGAATTTGGATTTGGATATCATCATTTGGACTAATCCAGTTCAATTGATTTGAATTAGATTCAATTAGGTTCAAAAAAATCATACTAGCACACGATTAAGCCTAACATTCTCCTTTTTTTATCATAAAAGTTATCTCAACTGAGCCAAATGAGTTTGTGCTCACTCAGGTACCTTTACTTGATCTGACTGGAGCTTGTTCAGGTCAAAAAGGATTGTCTTAATTTATGAGATAAATTTGAGACAACACCTACCATTTTCTATCACCTGCTAATTTTTATCCTTTGACTTAGTCAAATATTGACCTTTGACCCTTGGACATCTGCCCATGTGTCGTGCACTTATTGGAGAGCAGATAGGGGCTTGTCCCCTCTCTGAAAATTGAAAAGAAAGGGACGCACGCACGAATGGAACTCCAGGTTGCTTCTTGGATTCAAACTAGGTGACCCTCATCTATAGACTTTGACCAGTCTTGGGCACCTTCTAAGGATGAATCTTTGGGTCTCTCATCTGATTGGATCAGATAATGTCATCCCACTAATCAGATTTAGATCTGATTACATGAAGCAACGTGATTGGCTGGGGTGATGTGGCACTACATGGCATAGTAGGATCTATATAACGACCCATCTGCGCCGACTTTTTATAGAGCATCATCCTAGCCATGCCCAAAGGCTGTCCCTTTCTCTTCTCCATGCCACCTTCTGGCCTTCTCTCTCCTCTCCATGTCCAAGGAAGTTGGGCCTTTAGATTAAGTGCGACTCAGGCAAGAAAAAACTGACGAGAAAGGAAGAAGGCAGCACTGCTGCAGAGATGATTGCTGGTCTTCGAAAGGAGTTTCGAAGATCCTTCAAATTAGATCCAGATATGATTTTTAGAGATATGATAAAGAAGAAGAAGATCTCTAGATTCAGTCCGAGTTGATGATACTGGTAGAGGCCAGGCGATTGCGTGGCTAGATCCAGAACCTCAGGACTTCAGTAGGATCATCAATGGGTTATCAGATTACCTAAAATCAAGATAAAATTAATTTAGATTTAATTTAATTTAATTTTTTTATTTATCAGATCATAAAATTAAATCTAAAAAATGTTAGATTTGATTAGAATCTAAGAAAAATTTTTAAAATATACCTCTCGATCCAATCAGATTTGAACGAACCTGATCCGAGAAATTCAGGATTTTTCTTCAACTAGTATCAAAGCCAGATTTCTATAAAATTTATTTAGATCAGATTTAATCTGATAAATTAGTGATTTTAAATATCACATGAGATATGATTAGATCTAAAATTAGATAATTAAAAAATTAAAATTAATTAATCTAGATCTAATATGTATGAGATACATAATTAGACTAGAAATAGAATTATTCTATGTGTAGTCTAGTATAATCATAAATTTTATTTGATTAAATATAATTTTTAGATCTATTTATTTACTATCTTCTAATCTTATAAATATTATAATCAGATTTAAAAATAAAAAATAAATTAAATTTAATTTATTCATATGAGATATAATAGTTGCATGTTTAGACTAGTTATAGAATAGTTCTACAAAAGGGTCTAGATTAAATTTTATTTGATATGATCAAATTTAAATTTAATTTTTTAGATAATTATGAGATAATTTAGATCTATGAAATATGCATGCACGATATATGAGATGTGTGCAAAACATATTTTAATTAGATCATTTTTTTTTATATGAGATATATACTTAGATCTAATTAGTTTTGTAGATTAGTTGTATTTCTGATTAAGGCATTTTCCTCGATCGTCCGATCATAAGAACAAAGTAGGATTTAAAGACCCTCTCCTTCCATTCGATGGGGTGTTCTTATGATATGTAGGGGTGCTGCGCATTCGTCCTTAATCAAAAATTAAAAACTTATTTTCTACAAAATCCTAGATCCTGAAACCCTAGGATCTTGTTTACATGTTTTGTTTATGAATCCTAAATTAAGAATTAAGATTATAAAACATCAATTAGATCTAAAATTAAGAATTTCAGATCTAAGACATATTCATAATACTAGATTCGGACTTGGGTAGCTCAATTAGGTCTAAACGGTTGATCAAACCGAATCAAGAGTTGGTTAGATGGGATCAATAGTGCTTAAATTGACCAGCCTAATAGGATTAAGTCTGGGTCAAAATCGAGTCACATGAGTGATCGATCAAGCTAAGACCTAATTAGGCTCCATAGTTAGAGTTTGGATTATAGGCTAATCCAATTGGTTCTAACTTAATAATTTGGTATCTTAGGTAAGTCTGGCAGATATGACCGACTAGTTTTTAATTGAAAGCTACTCGACTCGAATGCATTCTTATTGAGTTAATGGCATATCCCTTCCACCAATCTCACTTACCTAGCCATGTTTGTTGACTCAGTTCTGATCTGAGGTGATCAGTAATCCAAGCTAACCTATGCCACTAGGTTAGTCATAATGGTTATGACTATGTCAAGTCTAATTTAATGAGATCTAAATCAAATCTTCCTAAGAAAAGATTAAGTCTAAGATCTTCCACCATTGTAGATATGCGGATCCTTTTCGGGGTTGATTATTTTCGATTGGTTACAGTGGCTCAGTTGCACCAAAAAGATGTAACCATGTCTATTAGGCATTGGATGTTACAAGCTGGAGGATGGATTGGGCTCAATATTTTGGATACGGTGAGAGACCCAATTAGGAATCTAATCTATGCAAATGGTGGGTCTGACTTAACTAAGAAGTGGATCAATATTTTGGATATGATGAGATTCATGAATTAGAGACCAAATTTTGGGTGCACCATGATTAGAGAATTATTGAACAAGAGTTGTTCACTCATTGGCTAATCCATCACTAATAACTGTTAGGTGAGGTGATGAGTCAGTTGGTGGAAATGCACCACCCACTAAAAATCATTAATCATGAAGATTTTTGCATCTCTACGAAGGGAGTGTAGAGATCCAAAAAAATAGTGGAAGCTAATTTATTTTAAAAATAAAATTTTTAAATAAATTGCTTAAGTCTTAATTACAGTATCTAAGGGGAAAAATTATAATTTTAACTATAAATAATAAAATAGGTTATTTTCTATCACATATGTGTATTTAGTGTTTGTGATACATTTCTTAAGTTAATGATAATGATAATTCATATTTTCAAGAGTTAAAAATTTAAGACAAAAATTTTCATTATTAACTCATAAAATACTTCTGACCATAGGATCATCATAAGGATGGTGATTGATCTGGAAGGTTAGTATACAATTGCTTCTTTATAGTAGATGAGTCTTCAGTCTATGATGTAGAGACATCGGAGCGAGAGTACAGATACTCGTTGGAGAATGAGGGCACTAAGCGTGACCACCTCGAGTAGTCATAAGGAAGTCTACCTTCAGGTCAATGACTGACTTGAAGCTGCAGTTGTATGTCTGGTTCTTTAACCTGAGGTGCGTCGGTAGTTCACCTTGAGGGTAGTTTGACTACACCATGACTCAGTCTCCTAGCCATTCGAAATTCTGAGGTGTATGTTGGCTATAGCATGTTCATTGTAGAAATTGGATTGCACCAAGATAGAATCTATCTACCTCGGTAGAAGAGGAGCAGCCCTATGATGATCATGAGAATCAAGTTCATAAGTCCATGGCCATGGCAGAGAGTGAAATAATAGAAAGAGTTTCTATTAAGATTTTCAAATCAGACTTGAATCGAATGATTAAATCATATGATAGAAATTAGGGTTTGATGAGTTCATCTTAACCCTAATCTAATCGAGGCTCAAGATAAAAGAACTTAATCACATAAGTAGTTGCACCAAGAGGTTCGTTTTCAATTTTAATGGGTTGCCATCATATACTGCTAAGTGTCACTGGTGGATTTTGGGAGCAATTAGAATGATTTAGATGATCAATTATTCTAATTGTATGAATCAAAAGAGTTCTGATCCATCGAAAAGAGTTTCGATGATGTCGATGATAGAGATCATGACATATCCCATTACCATACAGAACTGAACCTAACTGGATCACACAAACAAGGGTTTGGATTTGGATATCATCAATTGGACTAATCTAGTTCAATTGATTTGAATTAGATTCAATTAGGTTCAAGAAAATCATGCTAGCACACGATTGAGCCTAATATTCTTCTTTTTCTATCATAAAAGTTATCTCGACTGAACCAAATGAGTTTGTGCTCACTCAAATATCTTTACCTAGTTTGACTGGAGCTTGTCTATGTTAGAAAAAGATTATCTTAATTTATGAGATAAATTTGAGACAACACCTACCATTTTTCATCATCTACTAATTCTTGTCCTTTGACTTGGTCAAACATTGACCTTTGATCTTTGAACATCTGTCCATATGTCATGTGATAAGTGATAAAAATATACTAATAAAAGTATTAAATTATAAAATAAATTAAACTATTTTATTAGAAATTAATACTTTTATTAATTTTATGTAGGAAAGAAGGCTACCAATGTGAAGATCTCATTTTTCTGGTTCAGATGAAATAAATTTCAGGCAAAACGGAATTCAGACGAGCCCATAATTGAATTTCAAAAAAAAAAAATATCGCCGACGCAACACTGACGTCAGGATGACGTCAGCATTTTTCACAGTGCACGGTGGACCAACCGAAGGGTATTTTAGAAATTTTACAGCAAGAGGCGCGCTCTGATTGGTTGAAGAATGCGGCGGTCTACGCAACACCGGGCTCGCGCACGGTCCATGGAGGGCAATTTGGAAATTCTAGCTGATCCAACGGACGATTTTCACTGAAACTTAATCAGACGGCCGAAATGAAGGCGCTGATGGACGGCATCCACAGCTCCCAATCGAGATCCAACGGCTGAGATTCATCCCGACGGTAAACTAAAGATCAGAAGGCTTCTTTCAACGCAATCGGATGGCCCAGATTCGATCCAACGGTTATCCAACGGCTGATATTAAATCCGACTTGATCTGAGTTATTTTAAGAGATTTTTGAGTGATTTTTGGACCATTTGATCAAGATCTAACGGACAAAATTATACAGATCCTAATTTGAGTTATTTTGGGAGTCTAAAACCTAATTTTTGATGGATTTTGGGGGAAATCAAACTCTTATTCTATAAAAAACCAGTGTTGTCATTGAAAAAAAAAAATCGGAGAGAGACAGAAAGAGAGATAGGGAGAGAGAGAGAGAGAGAGATAGAGAGATAAAAAGAGAGAGAAGAGAGATAGAAAAAGAAGAGTGGTTTGTGAGAGAGTTAAAAAGGTTTTTGATTTTTTTTCGACGATCAAGACATCGATCAAGGAGCCTCTTCTTCTTCGCCAAGTTCTCCACATCAAGAGCAGCAGACAATCAATTTCAACAATCAAACAGTCTAATTTCTCTATGCCTTTTATTTTATTTGCTGTTTTTGAACTTGTTATTATGAACTAAATTTTCTTTTACTAAGGCTAAGGTGTAGCCACTCTTTTGATGTAATATTCAGTATGACTTATTTTTAAATTTTATTCATGAGGAGTATATAAATCTGATCTTAATGCTTTTAGATTACTGGCCATCTTCTAATTGATCTGATGAACATAGATGTTACGGACCAAGTACATCTATGTTAATGCTTCTTGATTATATACCTTGTATTATGAATCAAATTAGAATTCATATGCATGCGGGAATTTTAGTGCGCTTTGGACGCAGCGTATTTTAATTAGAGGGTTTCACAAAACCTAATGCATTAATATTTATTTAAATTACACCTGGACCAAAGGATAATTAATAAATATTAATAGTTTTGCTATGCCTGGACCAAAGGGATAGTGAATAAATTAGGAGACTCCACCGTCACATGAAATAAAATTAATCTAAAAATCTGAATATTGTATTGACTGAGTTGGTGAACCGATTGCCTTAGTAATCCATTGCTCTTGAAGTTTAAAACCCTAATAATTTACACTCTCTCTATTTAATTAAAAACTTTTAATTATTTTTTTTTATTTTTTTTAATTTCTTATTCTCATAAATCGATCTTCTAAATAAAGCATAGGAAAGAGCTTTTCAGTACTTATTTTTCCAATCCTCTAGGGACGATACTCTACTCATTCACTTTATTACTTGATCGACTGGTGCACTTGCCATAGCTATAAATTAGCACGCATCAAGTTTTTGGCGCCGTTGCCGGGGATTGTGTCTAAAATAATATTAAAATTTTGATCCTAGCTTTACTTTAGAAATTTATTTTTTAATTTTTATTTTTATTATTAAAAAAAAAAAATTTAGTGCATGACACGTACTGGACATAGTAACTTACTACCTTCTAGATCCAGAAATTGAAAGAACCATTAGAAGACTACAACAAGAGAGAAACATGGCAGCTGAAGATCCTAACGACATCAATCTAGGATTGGATATGGCGACTGAAGGACAGCATGAAGCTATTCGACCAGTACATCATCCATTAAATGATTACATCACACCATCTGTAGCCGATGCAGCTTCGAGCATCAGGAGACCGCCTGTACGAGCAAACAACTTCGAAATAAAAGCCGACGATGATCCAGATGATTCAATCAACTGTCCAATTCAGTGGACACGTGCATGATGATCCGAATGCCCATATTTCTAATTTTCTTGAACTTTGTGATACTTTTAAAATTAATGGGGTGTCGGATGATGCTATTAGATTAAGGTTATTTCCTTTCTCTTTATGGGATAAAGCTAAAAATTGGCTTCATTCTCTTCCTGCAGGTTCTATCACAACTTGGGATGTCCTAGCCCAAAAATTCTTAGCCAAGTACTTTCCACCTTCCAAGACTGCTAAGATGCGCAACGATATCACTTCTTTTATGCAGATGGACATGGAGACACTATATGAGGCTTGGGAGCATTTCAAGGAACTGCTGAGGAGATGTCCACATCATCAACTACCCGTATGGCTTCAGGTACAAACTTTCTATAATGGTTTATCTCCTACTAATCGATCTATGATTGATGCAGCAGCAGGAGGAACCATTAATCAAAAAATGGAGGAAGAAGCCTTCGATCTGATCGATGAGATGGCATCAAATAGCTATCAATGGCAGACAGAGCGCATGATGCCAAAAAGACTAGCAGCTGTGCAGGGAGTAGATTGCGTGCCAACCTTTACTAGCTGAAATTGCAGCCCTTAGAGCCGAAGTCAACAACTTAAAGGGAACAGCTATGCATGTTCAGAGCATTACTTGTGACCTGTGTGGAGGAGGACACGATACGAGCAATTGCCAGACAGGTAATCCTTTTGCTAAAACAACTGATACAGCTAATTATATTGGTAATTTTTTCAGGCCGCAACAAAACAATCCCTACTCCAACACATACAATCAAGGGTGGAGGCAGCACCCAAATTTCTCATGGAGCAATCAAAATGCAGCACAACAGCCACCCCCGGGATTCCAAGTACCTGAAAAGAAGTCCAACATGGAAGAGCTGATGGTCAAATTTATGCAAAACCAAGAAGCAACTATAAAAAATTTGGAAGCCAAACTTAGGCAGGACCAAACAGCAGCAATTCGAAACTTGGAGATGCAAATAGGTCAAATGGCTAAGATAATCTCCGAGAGACCTCAAGGATCCTTGCCAAGCAATACGGAGACAAATCCAAGGGAGCAAGTCAATGCTATCACCCTAAGAAGTGGTACAAAGCTGGAGGAGCCACATCAGAAGAAATGAGACTGAAGAGCCAACTACAAATAAGGAACCATCAACTCAAATTCGTCAGTCACCAAAACAACCAGCAGATGGATGGTCTCCAGGTATACGATTTGCTGATCCAAATGTGAAGCCCTACGTGCCGCCACTACCATTCCCAGAGAGACAAATACAGCATCCAGATAAGGAATTTTCTAACTTTTTCAAAATTTTAAAGAATTTACATATTAATATTCCTTTTGTAGATGCTATTACTCAAATGCCCAGGTATGCCAAGTTTCTCAAAGAAATCTTAACAAATAAGAAAAAGCTGAAGGAGCATGAGAGAATAAATTTGAATGAAGAATGCTCAGCAATACTTCAAAATAAATTACCACAGAAGCTAAAAGATCCAGGGAGTTTTACTATCCCCTGCATTATTGGTGATTGTAGTTTTGATAAAGTTTTATGTGATTTAGGAGCAAGCATTAATCTCATGCCTTTTTCTATTTTCAGGAAGCTGGGTCTAGGAGAACCAAAGCCTACCACTATTACTCTTCAATTAGCCGACAGATCCATTAAATATCCAAGAGGTATAGTGGAGGATGTCTTGGTAAAGGTAAACAAGTTTATTTTTCCTGTTGATTTTATTGTTCTTGATATGGAAGAAGATTATGATGTACCCCTTATTTTAGGGAGACCCTTTTTAGCTACTGGAGGAGCTTTAATAGATGTTCAACAAGAAAAATTAATTCTTAGAGTCCAAGATGAACAAGTTACTTTTAATGTTTTCAAAGATACTAAACATCCTGATGATAATCAAACTTATTTTTCTAATTGATATTATTGACAATCCATTATATGAGAATTCTGTAGAAAATAGGTTTGAGACTATAAAAGCGAGCAATGTCAAATTGAAAGAAGACTCGATCAAACATGAAAGTATTCCAATTGAAGTGGCACCGGATTGATCCACTTTAGAACTTCAAAGAAAGTCAAGCTGAAGACTATAAATCAGAACTACTAGATAGGTTGTTTCTTTTCTTTTTAGTTTTGATCATTTTTCTTTTCTTTTATTTTTCAGTAATTTTTGTTGTTGCTCTTTTACTGCTCTGGTGTGTATTTTCAATTTTGCAGAAAAATCAATGAGAACTCAAGCAAAATTTCAAAGCTCCAAAGAACCAGACTGAACCAAATCAGGTGTATTCCTTCCTATCCTTTATTACATCCTTTATTTTTCTTTCTCCTTTAAGACAATGTAGAATAATTAATAAAAAAAAAAAAATCATGTGTCAAGAAGAAAATCTTGAGCAAGATAAACTGGATAAGTGATAAAAGATAGAATTATTTGCTAATGAATGTAATGAGTTAAAGAAGTAGATTAGTTGGTCAACTTTTAGCAGCCTACTTAGGTCATTAAAAGATTATTAGCAGGTCATTAAAAGATTATTAGCACTTTTTATTGCACATGCACACTAACAAGGCAAAGTAGGTATTGATTATAAGGCCAACTGAGGATTCAATTATCACTAAAAATTGGATAATTAATATACATTCTAATCAAAGAAACTTGAATTTAAGGAAAGAGCTACCTGCCTATAAATAAAGTGCAAAAGATAGAGTATATGTGGATTGCCCAAAGCCTAGTAACTGGGTCTCTGCACCTAGGTCAAGTGTGAAAATTCACGTAAAATGGTGAAGGAAAGGCCAGGATGCTCAGCACAGTAAAAAAAAAAAAAAAAAAAAAAAAAGGCAGTGTGAAAGCTACCTTAATTCATGAGTATAAAATTGAGAATGTATAGAAAATTGACCAAAATAGGTGATAAGAGAGGATACTTTTGTTCTTTTAATTTAATACTGAAATGCTAAAGTTAGTCATCACGAACACAAGTGCTATAGATCTTTGATGTACTCTAAGAAAGTTTTTAATTGTATTGACTGAAAAATTTGCTTCTGAAGCTCAATGCTTAGTTAGCAGTATTTTCTAAACTTTTTGACCTTTAATCCTAGATTTTATCTTTGTGATGGATAATCTTATTGAAATATGGTATTAAATAAAACATTGCTAAGGGACTAGCAATGACTAAGTTGGGGGGTGTGATAAGTGGTAAAAATATACTACTAAAATAAAAGTATTAAATTATAAAATAAATTTTAAATTGATACTTTTATTAATCTTATGTAGGAAAGAAGGCCACCAATGTGAAGATCTTATTTTTTCTGGTTCAGATGAAAAAAATTTCAGGCAAAACGGACTTCAAACGAGCCCAGAATTGAATTTCAAAAAAAAAAAAAAAATGCCGACGCAACGCTGACGTCAGCATTTTTCGCGGCGCACGGTGGACCATCTGAAGGGTATTTTCGGAATTTCACAGCAAGAGGCGCGCTCTGATTGGCTGAAGAACGCGGCGGTCCATGCAACACCGGGCTCGCGCACGGTCCACGGAGGGCAATTTGGGAATTCTGGCTGATCCAACGGGCGGTTTTCACTGAAGCTTGATCGGACGGTCGAAAGGAAGGCGCTGATGGACGGCATCCGTAGCTCCCGATCGAGATCCAACGGCTGAGATTCATCCCGACGTTAAACTAAAGATCAGAAGGCTTCTTTCAACGCGATCGGATGGCCCAGATTCGATCCAACGGTTGATCCAACGGCTGATATTAAATCCGACTTGATCTGGGTTATTTTAAGGGATTTTTGAGTGGTTTTTGGACCGTTTGATCAACATCTAATGGGCAGAATTATCCAGATCTTAATTTGAGTTATTTTGAGAGTCTAAAACCTAATTTTTGATGGATTTTGGGGGAAATCAAACTCTTATCTATAAAAAAATCAGTGTTGTCGTTGAAAAAAAAAAAACAGAAGAGAGATGGAAAGAGAGACGGGGAGAGAGAGACAGAGAGAGAGAGAAATAGAGAGACAGAGAAAGAGAGAGAAGAGAGATAGAAAAAGAAGAGTGAGTGATTTGTGAGAAAATTAAAAAAGGGTTTTTGATTTTTTTTTCGACGATCAAGACATCGATCAAGGAGCCTCTTCTTCTTCGCCAAGTTCTCCACATCAAGAGCAGCAGACAATCAATTTCAGCAATCAAACAGTCTAATTTCTCTATGCTTTTTATTTTATTTGCTATTTTTGAACTTATTATTATGAACTAAATTTTTTTTTACTAAGGCTAAGGTGTAGCCACTCTTTTGATGCAATATTCAGTATGTGATTTATTTTTAAATTTTATTCATGAGGAGTATATAAATCTGATCTTAATGCTTTTAGATTACTGGCCATCTTCTAATTGATCTGATGAACATAGATGTTACGGACCAAGTACATCTATGTTAATGCTTCTTGATTATATACCTTGTATTATGAATCAAATTAGAATTCATATGCATGCAAGGAATTTTAGTGCGCTTTGGACGCAGCGTATTTTAATTAGAGGGTTTCACAAAACCTAATGCATTAATATTTATTTAAATTACACCTGGACCAAAGGGATAATTAATAAATATTAATAGTTTTGCTATGCCTGGACCAAAGGATAGTGAATAAATTAGGAGACTCCACCGTCACATGAAATAAAATTAATCTAAAAACCTGAATATTGTATTGATTGAGTTGGTGAACCGATTGCCTTAGTAATCCATTGCTCTTGAGTTTAAAATCTTAATAATTTACACTCTCTCTATTTAATTAAAAACTTTTAATTATTTTTTTATTTTTTTTTTAATTTCTTATTCTCATAAATTGATCTTCTAAATAAAGCATAAGAAAGAGTTTTTCAATACTTGTTTTTCAATCCTCTAGGGACGATACTCTACTCATTCACTTTATTACTTGATCGATTGGTGCACTTGCCATAGCTATAAATTAGCACGCATCATCATGCACTTATTGGAGAGCAGATAGGGGCTTGTCTCCTCTCTAAAAATTGGAAAGGAAGGGGTGCATGCCAAGGATGGCATGTGCCCATGGATAGGGATGCCTGGAGTCTCATACGAATGGGACTCCAAATTGCTTCTTGGATTCAAACTAGGTGATCCTCATCTATAGACTTTGACCAGTCTTAGACGCCATCTAAGGATGAATCTATGGGTCTCTCATCTAATTAGATCAAGTGATATCATTTCATCAATCAGATTTAGATCTGCTTGTACGAAGCAACGTGATTGGTCCGGATGATGTGGTACTGCATGGCACAGCAGGATCTATATAAAGATCTATCTGCATCCACTTTTTATAGAGCATCATCCTAGCTACGCCCCAAGGTTGTCCCTCTCCCTTCTCCATGCCACCTTCTAGCCCTCTCTCTCCTCTCCACGCCCAAGGAAGTTGGGCCTTCAGATTAAGTACGAATCAGGCAAGAAAAGACTGACAAGAAAGGAAGAAGACAACACTGCTGCAGAGATGATTGCTGATCTTCGAAAGAAGTTTCGAAGATCCTCCAAATTAGATCCAGATCTAATTTTAAGAAACGTGATAAAGAAGGAGAAGATCTTCAGATCCAACCCGAGTGGATATTGATAGAGGCTAGGCGATTGCATGGCTAGATCCAGAACCTCAGGACTTCAGTAGGATCATCAACGAATAATCAGATTATCCAAAATCAAGATAAAATTAATTTAGATTTAATTTAATTTAATTTAATTTTTTTATTTATCAAATCATAAAATTAGATCTAAAAAATGTCAGATCTGATTAGGATCTAAGAGAAAATGTTTGAAATATACCTCTCGATCCAATCAGATTTGAACGAACTTGATCCAAAAAATTCATGATTTTCCTTCAGACGGAGTATGCTCCAATGCTAAACTGCGCATAACCCGTCGAGGGATAGGAGTGAAAGCTAGATGGCATTTTGGTGCCATCGTGATCTGCAACGTTAATGAACATTAATCAATATAATATGTTGAATAATAATATTAGTATAGCATTAATAAATAGTCTCTAATATGTACACTAATCAATTGACGGGTCTATCATTATGCAATGTAATAAACAAAAATAAGATATAAACATTCAAAAAATATTATGCAATAAATTCTATAACATGAATTATATTCATAAATAATTAAGGATGTGCAACAGTCGTAGATCCGATCCCTTGCGCGAACCTTGGTGTTAATCCAAAAATCTGAAAGAAGAATAAAGTAGATGATGGTGACATCTTAGGGCTTAAAGTTGAAACCTTAGAGAAATATATCAAATTCTATCCGCTCGAAAGTCGAGCTGGCTCCATGCCTGAGATAGTCAGCTTGGGTCCTCCCCTAGCCAGCTCGATCATGACCCGAGCCAGCTCGGCTGCGTATTCGAGCCATCTCTGCTGTGTGCCATCATCTCGATCACTTTCTCTCTCCCTCTCTCGATCTCTCTCATCGATGATGGTGGCAAGGCCGAACTCCTCCCTCTTAGCTTTTCCATCTCTCAATCTTTCTCTCTCCCTCTCTCAATCTCCCTCGCCAGTGAGGTCGGATCCCATCCCTCCTTCTCTCACTCTCTCGATCTCCCTCGCCAGCAAGGCCGGACCCCATCCCTCCTGGTGATGCCAGTGAGGTCGGACCCTCTCCCTCCCTCTCTCGCTCTCCCACTCTTCCTCTCTCAATCTCCCTCGACGGCGAGGTCGGACCCCCTCCCTCCCAATGATGGCGGCGAGGCCAGACCCCCTCCATCCCAATGATGGCGGCGAGGTCGGATCCCTTCCTTCCTCTCTCCCTCTCTCGATCTTCCTCGTTGGTGATGGCAGCGAGGTCGGACCCCCTTCCTCCCTCTCACTCTCGATCTTCTTTATCGACGATCGATAAGCGACCGACCCTCTCTCTCTCAATCTATCGATCTCCCTCTCAGTCTCTCCATTTCTTAGTTTTGGATCTCGGAATCAAGTCCGGCCTTTCGAGATTCATTAGGATCCGGGTCTGGTACTTCAAGTACAGACCCATCGGGTATTCGGATTCGAATCCAATATCAGTAATTAAAATTGGATCCAGATCTGAATATCCAAATTTCGATCCAAAAACTACGACATGCAGATAATTATAATATTTATAATAAATATTTATAATATTTATTATAAATATTCTATAAATTATTATAAATATATATGATTAATAAATAATATTATAAATTTTTTAAAAAAATTATACCTGTGGCTATAGAGAGTGGGTCGCACCGAAAGCTCCGAGGGTCGCCCGTGATGATGCTAGAAGAGAATGACGGCACTAGAGGTAACCTACAAAACAAAAGCAAGATAGTGAGATAGAAAAGAGAGAGAAAGAGAAAAGAGAGAGAGAGTAGGAGCGACCGAGGATGGAGGGCTAGGGGGAGGGGGCACAGTGATAAGGAGGCTCGGGAGGCACAGTGATGGAAGGATCGATGATCGAAAGGAGAGTGTGGAGGGTGGGAAGGCTAGGTGGGGGGGGCGGGGAGGGACGGTCGGGGATGGGGGGGCTGGGGGGTGGCAAGGTGGGGTGGTGGGAAGGGGCGATCGGGGATGGAGGGAAGGAGGGCAGCCGGGGGGAGGGTGAGGGGGCCAGAGATGGGGAGCTGGGGGGTGGTAGGGTGGCGGGAGGGCAGCCAGGGATGGGGCGGAAGGAGGGCGGTCGGGGGGAGGGTGGGGTGCCGCATCGGGGGTGGCGGGTGGCAAGGAGGAGCGACTGGGGATGGAAGGGAAGGAGGGGCAGTCGGGGGGAGGGTGGGAGGCTAGGTGGGGGTGGCGAGGAGTGGCAGCCAGAGATGGGGGGATTGGGAGGTGGCAGGGGTGGCGGAGAGGGGCGGCCGAGGATGGGGGAAGGAGGGCCGGCTGGGAGAGGGTGGGGGGTGCGGGGGGCTGGGTGGAGGATGGTGGGTGGCGGGAGGGCGGCCGAGGATGGGGGAGGCGAAGGGGGAGGGGGAGGGGAAGGAGGGGCGATCGATCGAGGGGAAGAAGAGACGAGTTGGCCAAGGGGAAAGAAGCCTCACCAATGATGGAGAGGAGGGGAAAAGAGAGAGATCGAGCATGCATGAAAAAAAAAAAAATTTGAAATTTTTAACCTAACCTAAGGCAGCGGTTATCGAACCACTGCGTAGATCTATAGCGGATTTTTGAAATACTGCCATAGGTTGAAAATATTTTTTTTTATTTTTTTTTAAATATTATATAATTTTAAAATTTAATATCCATCTTTCACCATTCATTATCTAAATAATTATCATTAGAGTATCGTCGCAAAAGATCGCCTCGATCCGATGGA
>QRFJ01000097.1:277842-370913 GCA_006176705.1 Cocos nucifera
AGTTTAAAACCCTAATAATTTACACTCTCTCTATTTAATTAAAAACTTTTAATTATTTTTTTTTATTTTCTTTAATTTCTTATTCTCATAAATCGATCTTCTAAATAAAGCATAGGAAAGAGCTTTTCAGTACTTATTTTTCCAATCCTCTAGGGACGATACTCTACTCATTCACTTTATTACTTGATCGACTGGTGCACTTGCCATAGCTATAAATTAGCACGCATCAAGTTTTTGGCGCCGTTGCCGGGGATTGTGTCTAAAATAATATTAAAATTTTGATCCTAGCTTTACTTTAGAAATTTATTTTTATTTTTATTTTTATTTTTATTATTAAAAAAAAAATTTTAGTGCATGACACGTACTGGACATAGTAACTTACTACCTTCTAGATCCAGAAATTGAAAGAACCATTAGAAGACTACAACAAGAGAGAAACATGGCAGCTGAAGATCCTAACGACATCAATCTAGGATTGGATATGGCGACTGAAGGACAGCATGAAGCTATTCGACCAGTACATCATCCATTAAATGATTACATCACACCATCTGTAGCCGATGCAGCTTCGAGCATCAGGAGACCGCCTGTACGAGCAAACAACTTCGAAATAAAATCGGACGATGATCCAGATGATTCAATCAACTGTCCAATTCAGTGGACACATGCATGATGATCCGAATGCCCATATTTCTAATTTTCTTGAACTTTGCGATACTTTTAAAATTAATGGGGTGTCGGATGATGCTATTAGATTAAGGTTATTTCCTTTCTCTTTATGGGATAAAGCTAAAAATTGGCTTCATTCTCTTCCTGCAGGTTCTATCACAACTTGGGATGTCCTAGCCCAAAAATTCTTAGCCAAGTACTTTCCACCTTCCAAAGACTGCTAAGATGCGCAACGATATCACTTCTTTTATGCAGATGGACATGGAGACACTATATGAGGCTTGGGAGCATTTCAAGGAACTGCTGAGGAGATGTCCACATCATCAACTACCCGTATGGCTTCAGGTACAAACTTTCTATAATGGTTTATCTCCTACTAATCGATTCTATGATTGATGCAGCAGCAGGAGGAACCATTAATCAAAAAATGGAGGAAGAAGCCTTCGATCTGATCGATGAGATGGCATCAAATAGCTATCAATGGCAGACAGAGCGCATGATGCCAAAAAGACTAGCAGCTGTGCAGGGAGTAGATTGCGTGCCAACCTTTACTAGCTGAAATTGCAGCCCTTAGAGCCGAAGTCAACAACTTAAAGGGAACAGCTATGCATGTTCAGAGCATTACTTGTGACCTGTGTGGAGGAGGACACGATACGAGCAATTGCCAGACAGGTAATCCTTTTGCTAAAACAACTGATACAGCTAATTATATTGGTAATTTTTTCAGGCCGCAACAAAACAATCCCTACTCCAACACATACAATCAAGGGTGGAGGCAGCACCCAAATTTCTCATGGAGCAATCAAAATGCAGCACAACAGCCACCCCCGGGATTCCAAGTACCTGAAAAGAAGTCCAACATGGAAGAGCTGATGGTCAAATTTATGCAAAACCAAGAAGCAACTATAAAAAATTTGGAAGCCAAACTTAGGCAGGACCAAACAGCAGCAATTCGAAACTTGGAGATGCAAATAGGTCAAATGGCTAAGATAATCTCCGAGAGACCTCAAGGATCCTTGCCAAGCAATACGGAGACAAATCCAAGGGAGCAAGTCAATGCTATCACCCTAAGAAGTGGTACAAAGCTGGAGGAGCCACATCAGAAGAATGAGACTGAAGAGCCAACTACAAATAAGGAACCATCAACTCAAATTCGTCAGTCACCAAAACAACCAGCAGATGGATGGTCTCCAGGTATACGATTTGCTGATCCAAATGTGAAGCCCTACGTGCCGCCACTACCATTCCCAGAGAGACAAATACAGCATCCAGATAAGGAAATTTTCTAACTTTTTCAAAATTTTAAAGAATTTACATATTAATATTCCTTTTGTAGATGCTATTACTCAAATGCCCAGGTATGCCAAGTTTCTCAAAGAAATCTTAACAAATAAGAAAAAGCTGAAGGAGCATGAGAGAATAAATTTGAATGAAGAATGCTCAGCAATACTTCAAAATAAATTACCACAGAAGCTAAAAGATCCAGGGAGTTTTACTATCCCCTGCATTATTGGTGATTGTAGTTTTGATAAAGTTTTATGTGATTTAGGAGCAAGCATTAATCTCATGCCTTTTTCTATTTTCAGGAAGCTGGGTCTAGGAGAACCAAAGCCTACCACTATTACTCTTCAATTAGCCGACAGATCCATTAAATATCCAAGAGGTATAGTGGAGGATGTCTTGGTAAAGGTAAACAAGTTTATTTTTCCTGTTGATTTTATTGTTCTTGATATGGAAGAAGATTATGATGTACCCCTTATTTTAGGGAGACCCTTTTTAGCTACTGGAGGAGCTTTAATAGATGTTCAACAAGAAAAATTAATTCTTAGAGTCCAAGATGAACAAGTTACTTTTAATGTTTTCAAAGATACTAAACATCCTGATGATAATCAAACTTATTTTTCTAATTGATATTATTGACAATCCATTATATGAGAATTCTGTAGAAAATAGGTTTGAGACTATAAAAGCGAGCAATGTCAAATTGAAAGAAGACTCGATCAAACATGAAAGTATTCCAATTGAAGTGGCACCGGATTGATCCACTTTAGAACTTCAAAGAAAGTCAAGCTGAAGACTATAAATCAGAACTACTAGATAGGTTGTTTCTTTTCTTTTTAGTTTTGATCATTTTTCTTTTCTTTTATTTTTCAGTAATTTGTTGTTGCTCTTTTACTGCTCTGGTGTGTATTTTCAATTTTGCAGAAAAATCAATGAGAACTCAAGCAAAATTTCAAAGCTCCAAAGAACCAGACTGAACCAAATCAGGTGTATTCCTTCCTATCCTTTATTACATCCTTTATTTTTCTTTCTCCTTTAAGACAATGTAGAATAAGTTAAAAAAAAAAAAAATCATGTGTCAAGAAGAAAATCTTGAGCAAGATAAACTGGATAAGTGATAAAAGATAGAATTATTTGCTAATGAATGTAATGAGTTAAAGAAGTAGATTAGTTGGTCAACTTTTAGCAGCCTACTTAGGTCATTAAAAGATTATTAGCACTTTTTATTGCACATGCACACTAACAAGGCAAAGTAGGTATTGATTATAAGGCCAACTGAGGATTCAATTATCACTAAAAATTGGTAATTAATATACATTCTAATCAAAGAAACTTGAATTTAAGGAAAGAGCTACCTGCCTATAAATAAAGTGCAAAAGATAGAGTATATGTGGATTGCCCAAAGCCTAGTAACTGGGTCTCTGCACCTAGGTCAAGTGTGAAAATTCACGTAAAATGGTGAAGGAAAGGCCAGGATGCTCAGCACAGTAAAAAAAAAAAAAAAAGAAAAGAAAAGGCAGTGTGAAAGCTACCTTAATTCATGAGTATAAAATTGAGAATGTATAGAAAATTGACCAAAATAGGTGATAAGAGAGGATACTTTTGTTCTTTTAATTTAATACTGAAATGCTAAAGTTAGTCATCACGAACACAAGTGCTATAGATCTTTGATGTACTCTAAGAAAGTTTTTAATTGTATTGACTGAAAAATTTGCTTCTGAAGCTCAATGCTTAGTTAGCAGTATTTTCTAAACTTTTTGACCTTTAATCCTAGATTTTATCTTTGTGATGGATAATCTTATTGAAATATGGTATTAAATAAAACATTGCTAAGGGACTAGCAATGACTAAGTTGGGGGGTGTGATAAGTGGTAAAAATATACTAATAAAAGTATTAAATTATAAAATAAATTAATCTATTTTATTAGAAATTGATACTTTTATTAATCTTATGTAGGAAAGAAGGCCACCAATGTGAAGATCTTATTTTTCTGGTTCAGATGAAAAAAATTTCAGGCAAAACGGACTTCAAACGAGCCCAGAATTGAATTTCAAAAAAAAAAAAAATGCCGACGCAAGGATGACGTCAGCATTTTTCGCGGCGCACGGTGGACCATCTGAAGGGTATTTGGGAATTTCACAGCAAGAGGCGCGCTCTGATTGGCTGAAGAACGCGGCGGTCCATGCAACACCGGGCTCGCGCACGGTCCACGGAGGGCAATTTGGGAATTCTGGCTGATCCAACGGGCGGTTTTCACTGAAGCTTGATCGGACGGACGAAAGAAGGCGCTGATGGACGGCATCCGCAGCTCCCGATCGAGATCCAACGGCTGAGATTCATCCCGACGTTAAACTAAAGATCTGAAGGCTTCTTTCAACGCGATCGGATGGCCCAGATTCGATCCAACGGTTGATCCAATGGCTGATATTAAATCCGACTTGATCTGGGTTATTTTAAGGGTTTTTGAGTGGTTTTTGGACCGTTTGATCAACATCTAACGGGCAGAATTATCCAGATCTTAATTTGAGTTATTTTGGGAGTCTTAAACCTAATTTTTGATGGATTTTGGGGGAAATCAAACTCTTTATCTATAAAAAACCTAGTGTTGTCGTGAAAAAAAAAAAAAGAGAGAGAGAAAGAGAGAGAGAGAGAGAGAGAGAGAGAGAGAGAGAAAGAGAGAGAGAGAGAAAGAGAGAGAGAGAGAGATAGAAAAAGAAGAGTGATTTGTGAGAAAATCAAAAAGGTTTTTGATTTTTTTTCTTCGACGATCAAGACATCGATCAAGGAGCCTCTTCTTCTTCGCCAAGTTCTCCACATCAAGAGCAGCAGACAATCAATTTCAGCAATCAAACAGTCTAATTTCTCTATGCTTTTTATTTTATTTGCTATTTTTGAATTTGTTATCATGAACTAAATTTTATTTTACTAAGGCTAAGGTGTAGCCACTCTTTTGATGCAATATTCAGTATGATTTATTTTTAAATTTTATTCATGAGGAGTATATAAATCTGATCTTAATGCTTTTAGATTACTGGCCATCTTCTAATTGATCTGATGAACATAGATGTTACGGACCAAGTACATCTATGTTAATGCTTCTTGATTATATACCTTGTATTATGAATCAAATTAGAATTCATATGCATGCGGAATTTTAGTGCGCTTTGGACGCAGCGTATTTTAATTAGAGGGTTTCACAAAACCTAATGCATTAATATTTATTTAAATTACACCTGGACCAAAGGATAATTAATAAATATTAATAGTTTTGCTATGCCTGGACCAAAGGATAGTGAATAAATTAGGAGACTCCACCGTCACATGAAATAAAATTAATCTAAAAATCTGAATATTGTATTGACTGAGTTGGTGAACCGATTGCCTTAGTAATCCATTGCTCTTGAAGTTTAAAATCCTAATAATTTACACTCTCTCTATTTAATTAAAAACTTTTAATTATTTTTTTTATTTTTTTTAATTTCTTATTCTCATAAATCGATCTTCTAAATAAAGCATAGGAAAGAGCTTTTCAGTACTTATTTTTCAATCCTCTAGGGACGATACTCTACTCATTCACTTTATTACTTGATCGACTGGTGCACTTGCCATAGCTATAAATTAGCACGCATCATCATGCACTTATTGGAGAGCAGATAGGGGCTTGTCTCCTCTCTAAAAATTGGAAAGGAAGGGGTGCATGCCAAGGATGGCATGTGCCCATGGATAGGGATGCCTGGAGTCTCATACGAATGGGACTCCAAATTGCTTCTTGGATTCAAACTAGGTGATCCTCATCTATAGACTTTGACCAGTCTTAGACGCCATCTAAGGATGAATCTATGGGTCTCTCATCTAATTAGATCAAGTGATATCATTTCATCAATCAGATTTAGATCTGCTTGTACGAAGCAACGTGATTGGTCCGGATGATGTGGTACTGCATGGCACAGCAGGATCTATATAAAGATCTATCTGCATCCACTTTTTATAGAGCATCATCCTAGCTACGCCCCAAGGTTGTCCCTCTCCCTTCTCCATGCCACCTTCTAGCCCTCTCTCTCCTCTCCACGCCCAAGGAAGTTGGGCCTTCAGATTAAGTACGAATCAGGCAAGAAAAGACTGACAAGAAAGGAAGAAGACAACACTGCTGCAGAGATGATTGCTGATCTTCGAAAGAAGTTTCGAAGATCCTCCAAATTAGATCCAGATCTAATTTTAAGAAACGTGATAAAGAAGGAGAAGATCTTCAGATCCAACCCGAGTGGATATTGATAGAGGCTAGGCGATTGCATGGCTAGATCCAGAACCTCAGGACTTCAGTAGGATCATCAACGAATAATCAGATTATCCAAAATCAAGATAAAATTAATTTAGATTTAATTTAATTTAATTTAATTTTTTTATTTATCAAATCATAAAATTAGATCTAAAAAATGTCAGATCTGATTAGGATCTAAGAGAAAATGTTTGAAATATACCTCTCGATCCAATCAGATTTGAACGAACTTGATCCAAAAAATTCATGATTTTCCTTCAGACGGAGTATGCTCCAATGCTAAACTGCGCATAACCCGTCGAGGGATAGGAGTGAAAGCTAGATGGCATTTTGGTGCCATCGTGATCTGCAACGTTAATGAACATTAATCAATATAATATGTTGAATAATAATATTAGTATAGCATTAATAAATAGTCTCTAATATGTACACTAATCAATTGACGGGTCTATCATTATGCAATGTAATAAACAAAAATAAGATATAAACATTCAAAAAATATTATGCAATAAATTCTATAACATGAATTATATTCATAAATAATTAAGGATGTGCAACAGTCGTAGATCCGATCCCTTGCGCGAACCTTGGTGTTAATCCAAAAATCTGAAAGAAGAATAAAGTAGATGATGGTGACATCTTAGGGCTTAAAGTTGAAACCTTAGAGAAATATATCAAATTCTATCCGCTCGAAAGTCGAGCTGGCTCCATGCCTGAGATAGTCAGCTTGGGTCCTCCCCTAGCCAGCTCGATCATGACCCGAGCCAGCTCGGCTGCGTATTCGAGCCATCTCTGCTGTGTGCCATCATCTCGATCACTTTCTCTCTCCCTCTCTCGATCTCTCTCATCGATGATGGTGGCAAGGCCGAACTCCTCCCTCTTAGCTTTTCCATCTCTCAATCTTTCTCTCTCCCTCTCTCAATCTCCCTCGCCAGTGAGGTCGGATCCCATCCCTCCTTCTCTCACTCTCTCGATCTCCCTCGCCAGCAAGGCCGGACCCCATCCCTCCTGGTGATGCCAGTGAGGTCGGACCCTCTCCCTCCCTCTCTCGCTCTCCCACTCTTCCTCTCTCAATCTCCCTCGACGGCGAGGTCGGACCCCCTCCCTCCCAATGATGGCGGCGAGGCCAGACCCCCTCCATCCCAATGATGGCGGCGAGGTCGGATCCCTTCCTTCCTCTCTCCCTCTCTCGATCTTCCTCGTTGGTGATGGCAGCGAGGTCGGACCCCCTTCCTCCCTCCCTCCCACTCTCGATCTTCTTTATCGACGATCGATAAGCGACCGACCCTCCTCTCTCTCAATCTATCGATCTCCCTCTCAGTCTCTTCCATTTCTTAGTTTTGGATCTCGGAATCAAGTCCGACCTTTCGAGATCCATTAGGATCCGGGTCTGGTACTTCAAGTACAGACCCATCGGGTATTCGGATTGGATCCAATATCAGTAATTAAAATTGGATCCAGATCTGAATATCCAAATTTCGATCCATTGATAGATCTAAAACTGCCGACATACGACTATGCAGATAATATAATAATATTTATAATAAATATTTATAATATTTATTATAAATATTCTATAAATTATTATAAATATATATGATTAATAAATAATATTATAAATTTTTTAAAAAAATTATACCTGTGGCTATAGAGAGTGGGTCGCACCGAAAGCTCCGAGGGTCGCCCGTGATGATGCTAGAAGAGAATGACGGCACTAGAGGTAACCTACAAAACAAAAGCAAGATAGTGAGATAGAAAAGAGAGAGAAAGAGAAAAGAGAGAGAGAGTAGGAGCGACCGAGGATGGAGGGCTAGGGGGAGGGGGCACAGTGATAAGGAGGCTCGGGAGGCACAGTGATGGAAGGATCGATGATCGAAAGGGGAGAGTGTGGGTGGGAAGGCTAGGTGGGGGGTGGCGGGGAGGGACGGTCGGGGATGGGGGGCTGGGGGGTGGCAAGGTGGTGGGAAGGGGCGATCGGGGATGGAGGGAAGGAGGGGCAGCCGGGGGGAGGGTGAGGGGGCCAGAGATGGGGAGCTGGGGGGTGGTAGGGTGGCGGGAGGGCAGCCAGGGATGGGGCGGAAGGAGGGGCGGTCGGGGGGAGGGTGGGGTGCCGCATCGGGGGGTGGCGGGTGGCAAGGAGGAGCGACTGGGGATGGAAGGGAAGGAGGGGCAGTCGGGGGGAGGGTGGGGAGGCTAGGTGGGGGGTGGCGAGGAGTGGCAGCCAGAGATGGGGGGATTGGGAGGTGGCAGGGTGGGCGGAGAGGGGCGGCCGAGGATTGGGGGAAGGAGGGCCGGCTGGGAGAGGGTGGGGGGTGCGGGGGGGCTGGGTGGAGGATGGTGGGTGGCGGGGAGGGGCGGCCGAGGATGGGGGAGGCGAAGGGGGAGGGGAGGGGGAAGGAGGGGCGGCATCGATCGAGGGGAAGAAGAGACGACGTTGGCCAAGGGGAAAGAAGCCTCACCAATGATGGAGAGGAGGGGGAGAAATAGAGAGAGATCGAGCATGCATGAAAGTAAAGCAAAAAAAATTTAGAAATTTTTAACCTAACCTACGACAGTGGTTATCGAACCGCTGTCGTAGATCTATAGTAACGATTTTTGATAACTACTATCGTAGATTGAAAATAATTTTTTTCTCTAAATATTATATAATTTTAAAATTTAATATCCATCTTCATCATTTATTATCTAAATAATTATCATTAGGGTATCATCGCAAAAGATCGCCTCGATCCGATGGCCCTAACTTCATTTCGATAACTACTGTCGTAGATTGAAAATAATTTTTTTTAAATATTATATAATTTTAAAATTTAATACCCATCTTCATCATTTATTATCTAAATAATTATCATTAGAGTATCATCGCAAAAGATCGCCTCGATCCGATGGCCCTAACTTCATTGATTAAAAAAATTGATTTCGACGATCATGAACAATGATGCGATGATCTGATAGATGAAGACGTCCGATGGATCTAAAAACCTGCAACAATGATCTTGATGATGTTTGTAGTATACTATCAAAGTTTTACTTAAATCAGATATAGTTATCATAGTTAATTTAGTATGGAATGATTTCGACCGTTAAATTAGAAACAAGCGATCAAAGGGTTAAACGACATCCGATTATGAGATAATTTTTTAGTTAAATAATTTTTTTTATAATTTTAAATATTTTATATGATGATAATAGTAAAATTTAAATTATTTTCATATAAACTATTCATGTTAAGCAGATATTGCAAAAGCACGAGCATAACAACCAGTGAAGTTTCAGAATGGTTATTAGGAGACATATAGTTTTAGATTATTCTTCATCTCACGAGTTAAATTTTATAATCACCATCATAAAAAATAATTAAAGTAGTAGCCAAGATTATTTATAAAAAAAATTATCTCATAATCAGACACCATTTGGTCCTTTGATCATTCATTTATCATTTAACGGCCGAAACTAATCTATACTAAATTGACTAAGATAACGATATCCAATTGAAGTAAAATTTTGATAGTACACTACAAATATTATCGAGATCATCGTTGTAGATTTTTAGATCCATCGGAGGTCTTCATCTATCAGATCATCGTATCGTCATTCGTGATCGTCGAAATCGAATTTTTTTAATCGATAAAGCTAGAGCCATCGGATCGAGGCAACCTTTTACGACGATACTCTAATGATAATTATTTAGATAATAAATGATGAAGATAGACATTAAATTTTAAAATTATATAATATTTTAATATATATATATATATATATATATATATATATATATATATATATATATATATATATAGCAGCGGTTATAATTAATCACTGCCATAAATAAGCTTATAGCAGCGGTTCATACTAACCACTGCTATAGATCCTACTTATGACAGCGGTTTTACTAACCACTGCTATAGATCGATCTATAGCAGTGGTTATAAATCACTGCTATAGGTCCGACCTACGCAGTGATTTTCATTAACCGTTGTTATATGTCGGACCTATGGCAGCGATTAACGAAAATCATTGCCGTAGGTTCTATGGCAGTAGTTTCGAAAATCGCTGCCATAATATGCGCTACCATAGATCATTTTTATAGTAATATACGACAGCGGTTGTAACCACTGCTGTAGACGTACCAACCGCTGCCATAGGCAATATGTCAACCGCTGCAAGTCACAAAATGAATAGTACTATGGGATGGCCACTAGCTAGGTTACGGGTTAAACTGACTTGCATCAATTATTTGACCTACTGGGTCCAGATTGTGTGAAGATTTTGATATCATTCTAACAAGGCTAGCATCATCTGGAGCCTCCTGATGCCAATAAATAAATAAATAAATGATTGAATCAATAAAGATCTACTCGATCGATAATATTTTTATCTTTTTTTTCAAATAATATTACAAAAATTGAAATAAAAAATGTTTTGATAGTAAAATTATATTTTTATATTTCTATTTATATTTTTATTATTTTTGGAATAAATAAAATAAAATTCTTATTTTTTTTATTTTAAAAAATAAAAAAAAAATTATCATTATCTTTGTTACCACCATCATTTATCACTACTATTGCCATCTTTACTATTTTATTGCTTTTGTTATACTACTATTATGTCATTATCGCCATCTTCAACAATATTGTTGTTTTCAACAATATTGTTGTTATGCTGATCATACTAATTTCACCACTCATCTTAACCACTTCTATTTTTTTCTCCACCATCATCATTTTTATTGACGTAGAATCTAGTCGTCGTCGGAATCCGTTAGAGTGGAGGCCGATGAGGTCACCGTCGGGGACCTGCAAAATAAAGTTCCATCCAGAATCGATGGGGGGTGGCTCCGATAGGACCCTCCGACGATCAAGTCAGCTCCAGTCAACAGGAATGGAGTGCTCAGTGTGGAGTTCACTAGAGTTTTGAGGAGGAGAGAAGGATTTTTTTTTAGAACCTACCATGAGCATATCTGGAGGGTCCTTTTTATAGAGAGAGCTTGTTGTAACTGCCTTGATTAATGATTGTCATAACTATCCTGATCAATGCCGATCATTATTGACTTGATAAATGCCGATCGTTATTGACTCGATAAATGCCGATCGTTATTATCGTGTAACCGTAGAGGGATCGCCTATAGAAATCCATCATAAGAAGTTCGGCTTTCATGGAAGTTCGGCCATTGAGAAGTTCGACCACTGAAGGAGTCCGTAAGGAGTCCGACTTCCATAGAAGTCCGACCGCTGAAGGAGTCCGCAAGGAGTCCGACTTTCGTAGAAGTCCGATCATTGGAGGATTTCGCAAGGAGTCCGACTTCCATGGAAGCCCGATTGCTGGTGGATTCCGTAAGGAGTTCGGCTTTCGTGCAAGCCCGATCGAAGAGGAAGCTTGGATGGAGTTCGGCTTCCGTGGAAGCCCGATCGGAGAGGAAGCTTGGAGGAAGTTCGGCTCCCACATGCGCCTGACTGTAACGACGCGGAGAGAGTTTGGCTCTTGCAAAAGTCTGACTGAAGCTCGACGATTGGGAAGTCAGAAGGAGTTCGGCCGCTAAGTAGTTCGGCCAGCTGAATGGGTTAGAAGAAGCTCGGCCGCTGGGGGTTCGGTTGAAGCCCGTCTGCTGAAGCTCTTCTATGGCTACTGGTTGCATTAGGCTAAGCATCGAACTAGACTTTGATGGAAGTGGGATTTATCCCCAACACCAGTCCCCCCACTTTCGAGTTCGAAAATCGAAGGAAGGGAGTGTAGGAATGACGACTACCGAAGTCTTTCTCTGAGCCTCGTGCTGGTCCATGTCGAAGCTCGGGGGAGATCTCATCTCAGGATGAGGTTTTCTTCAATCTTATCTCTAGCCGAAATAGAAGTTGAAGCTCTCCGACCGAGGTTGACCCGATCACTCGGGTTAGGATGAGGTTCTCCTCCTGTTCCTAACTTCGACTTTGCTTGCGTTAGGACGAGATTCTCCTTCTATTCCTAACAGGCTGTGAAGGTACATTCGGACCATTGTCCGTCTCCTCCCATCTCGTCTACAGTGAATGAGGTCTTCGATTTGGCTCGCGTTAGGACGAGGTCCTCCTCCTGTTCCTAACGGGCTGTGGGGGCACATGTGGACCGTCGTCCGCGCCTCTCCTTCCATCTCGTCCTTTGTGAATGAGGCCTTCGACTTTGCTCGCGTTAGGACGAGGTCCTCCTCCTATTTCTAATGGGCTATGGGGGCACATGCGGATCGTCATCCGCGCCTCTCCCCCCATCTCATCCTTTGTGAACGAGGCCTTCGACTTTGCTCGCATTAGGACGAGATCCTCCTCCTATTCCCAATGGGCTGTGGGGACACATGCGGACCGTCGTTCGCACCTCTCCCCCCATCTCATCCTTTGCGAATGAGGCCTTCGATTTTGGTAAGGTCTTATTTCCCACAGTCGATGTTGACCCGGGGGAGACCTTATCTTCTGTAGCCGAGGTTTAGAGGTCTTTGACCTGTTCGCATTAGGATGAGATTTTTCTCCTATTCCTAACAGGCTATTTTTACTCATTTCGTTTCTGTCATCTCGTAATTCTTATGTCAGAAATTAATAATGCAGAGCAAATAAGTTTTTAAAGAAAGTTTACTGATAATACATCCTCAAATTTTCTGAGTTCCACGGTCGGAGAAGCACTATCCCTCCGAGTTCCTTCAGACGATAAGTTTCGAGTCGAATGACTTCCGTCACCTCATACAGACCTTTCCAGTTTGGGACGAGCTTTCCTTGACTCTGAGGCTGAGCGACAGTAGCTCGTCGGAGCACTAAGTCCCCCGTTCTGAACGTCTTGCTTTTAACCCTGGAGTTGTAGTACCGAGCCACCTTCTGTTTGTAGGCTGCCATCCGGACGCGGGCTTCCTCCCTCTTTTCTTCCAGAAGATTGAAGTTGACTCTGAGGTCCTGGGGGTTGTGCCGCTCATTGAAGCCCACGACTCATGCAGAAGGAAGCTTAAGCTCGATCGAAATAACTGCCTCAGTACCGAAGGCCAAGGCGAAGGGTGTTTCTCCGATTGGCACCCTCTGAGTAGTTCGATATGCCCAGTGAACATGGTAGAGTTCATCCACCCAGGCTCCTTTTGCTCTATCGAGTCTCGTTTTGATTTCTTGCAGCAAGGTTCGGTTGGTTATCTCAGCTTTCCTATTGGCCTGTGGGTGAGCCATCGATGTGAAGCGGTGGAAGATGTTTAGTCCTTCGCAGAACTCGGCGAACCTCGCCTCGGTGAACTATCGCCCATTGTCGATTTTGAGGGTTCGGGGCAGGCCAAACCGACAGACTAGTAACTTTCAGACGAAGTCCTGCACCTTGACCTCGGTAATCTTTGTGAGTGGTTCGGCTTCGACCCACTTGGTGAAGTAGTCGATCGCGATCAGGAGGAACTTCTGCTGTCCAGACGTTGTTGGAAAGGGGACGAGTATATCCATTTCCTACTGTGCAAACGGCCAGGGTGAACTGAGCGGAGTGAGTTCGGATGTCGGCTACCTCTGCACGCTGGCGTTCTTCTGACAGCGGTCGCACCTCTTTACATATTCTACGGAATCACGAAATAAAGTCAGCCAGTAGTATCCCTGCCGGAGTAGTTTTTGCGATAAGGACCTGGCTCCTATGTGACTTCCGCAGAGTCCCTCGTGCACATCCCATAGTGCGAGGTCAGCCTCCGAAGGTCGGAGACATCTCAGCAATGGGAGGGAGTACGACGTCTTATACAATCTGCCTTCGTATAAGACGTAGTGGGAGGCCTGATTCCTGAGCTTTCGAGCTTCTTTACGATCGTGGGGAAGGACCCCCTCTTGAAGGTAGGCGATCAATGGGTCAATCCAGCTGGGCTCGAATTTCGTCTGCAGGATGGTCTGAGATTCCTCTGTGGTCGGGCACTTCAAAGTTTCTAAAAATACTTTTTTGGGTAGTTCGATCGGTGTTGAAGCGGCCAACTTGGAAAGAAGATCGGCTCTTGCATTTTCCGCCCTTGGGATGTACTGAATGCCGAAACTGTCGAAGGCCGGGATCAAATTCTTCACTTTTTCGAGGTACCTCACCATGCTTTCCTCCTATGCCTCGTAGCCACCGCCGACTTGACCAACCACCAGTTGGAAATCGCTGTAGACTTAAAGTTGATTTATTTTTAATTTTCTTACTATCTTTAATCCGACGATCAGCGCTTCATATTCGACCCCATTATTGATCGCGGAGAACTCAAGACGCAGCGCGTACTCGACGACAACTCCTTCAGGACTGACCGAGATCAGCCCCGCACCAGCTCTAGTGGAGTTGGACAAACCATCCATGTGTAGAGCCCAGGAATCTTCAGGAAGGTCGACGCTCTCTTCGGGGAGGATCAATCACGATAGATTGGCTTCGTCAAAGTTCGACCTCACTCTGGTGCTGGTTCTGCTCGATTCAAGCTCGGCTTCAACTGGAATGGTGCATTCTAGCACAAAATCCATCAGTATCTGGGCTTTGATCGATGGCCTGGGTCGGTAGTTGATGTCGAACTCTGTGAGCTCGATTGCCCATTTTGCGATTCTTCCAAAAGCGTCTGCTCGATGGAGAACTACTTTTATTAGTTGGTCCGTGAGGACCGTTATGGTGTGCTCCTGAAAGTAAGGTCGGAGCTTTCTGGCAGCAATTATAAGACAGTAAGTTAGTTTTTCTAACCTAGAGTACCTGGTCTTCGCATCCCTCAAAACTCGACTTACGTAGTAGATCGATCGCTGCATTTTTGCTTCTTTCCTGACGAGGACTGCCGCCAGGGCCACTGGGGAGACAGCTAGATACGGGAATAATTCTTCCCTAGGTTCGGGCTTTGCCAGTAGCGGGGGCATGCCGAGGTAGTTTTTGAGCTCCTCGAATGCCTGTTGGCACTCTGCCGTCCAGCAGAAGTCCTTCGGTCGTCTGAGAATCTCGAAAAAGGGCATGCATCGTTCGACCGACCTTGAGACAAAGCGATTTAGGGATGCCACCTTTCCAGCCAGGCGCTGAACTTTCTTGATCGTCTTTGGAGTGGTCATTTCTCGAATGGCTCAGATTTTCTGGGAGTTTGCCTCGATTCCGCGTCTCGACACCATGAACCCGAGAAATTTTTTGGAGGTTACATCAAAGGCGCATTTGGTTGGGTTCAGCTTCATCTTGTGCTCCTGAGTGCACCGAAGGTCTCTTCAAGGTCGACCAAGTGGTCTGTTGAAGCTCGGCTTTTAACGAGTATATCATCTACGTACACCTCCATGTTGCGGCCGATCTGCTCCTTGAAGACCTTATTAACCAAATGCTAGTATGTTGCCCCTGCGTTCTTGAGTCCAAAAAGCATGACCTTATAGCAATAAAGATCTCAGTTAGTAATGAAGACGGTCTTCTCTTCGTCCTCAGGCGCCATGTGTATCTGGTTGTAACCAAAAAAGGCATCCATAAAGGTGAGGAGCTCATGGCCCATGGTTGCGTCCACCAACTGGTCGATCCTGGGTAGAGGATAGCTGTCCTTCGGACAAGCCTTATTCAGCTTCTTGAAGTTGACGCACATCCTTCACTTGTTATTTGCTTTCTTGATAAGAACCACGATCGAGATCCAGGTCAGATAGTTAACCTCCCGGATGAGTCCGACTTTGAGGAGCTTGTCTACTTCTTCGGCGATCGCTTTCTGCCTCTCCGGGGCATGGTGGCATAGCTTTTCTCTTATCGATCGGTGCCTCGGATCGACGGCCAGTCAATGTTCCATGACCTCGATGTCAATCCCGATATATCCGTTGGGGTCCAGGCGAAGACGTCCGTATTTCTTCTGAGGAAAGCGATGAGTTGCTCCCGAACCTCGACCGCTAAGTTGGAGCCGATCTGCACCATGTGCTCCGAATTTCCGTCATTCAAAGGCACAGAGACGAGATCCTCCATAGGCTCACCCATCTCCTCAGTGAGGTCATCGCGGACGTCCAGTTCATCAATAAGATAAGTGTCGGGCTGATCTTCCTTATGCAGGACGATCGAGTAGCAATACCTCGCCAGAGCCTGGTCTCCTCTGACTTCTCCGATCCCGTGACTCGTCGGGAACTTCATCTTCAAATAATAGATTGACACTACCACCCGGAGTGCATTTAGACTAGGTCGGCCAAGGATCGCGTTATAGGCGGACGGGGTCCTTACGAGTAAGAAGTCGATCCGAGCTTTGGCCAGCTTCGAGCGCTGCCCTACCGCTACGATCAATGTTATTATGCCTTCGACTGGTACGGCATTGCCAGCAAATTCTACCAACGGAGAATTCATCGGCCCCAATCGATCGTCGGGCAGGAACATTTTTGAGAAGGCATCGTAAAACAACACATCGGCTGAGCTTCCATTATTTACCAGAATGCGGCATACATCATAGTTAACAATATTTAAAGAAATTACAACCACGTCATTGTGTGGAAATTGGATTCCCTGACCGTCCTCCTCGGTGAAGGCCATGGGCTCCATGATCCTCTGCCTCTTCACCGATCCTTCGGATCCGCTGGTCTCCCCTTGCTGAGGTCCCCCTAAGATAGTATTGATGACACCAAGGGGCAGCTGATCTTCTTGCAGGTTTTTTTCACTTGGCGGTAACGCTCTTGGCTGATCTTTCTTCTCCTCAGGCCATCTTCGAAGAATTTGGCTTAGTCCGCCTCGCCTGACGAGCTCTTCGATCTCGTCCTAGAGTTGGATGCACTCCTCAGTGTCATGACCGTGGTCGCGATGGTAAAGGCAGAACTTGTTGGGATTGCGCTTGCTAGGATGGGAACGCATTCTCTCTGATCTTGAAAGTCGCTCCTGGATCTTCATCAATACTTGAGTCTTCGGGGTGTTAAGGGGGGCGTAGTTGTAAAATCATCATTGTCGGAGAGAACTTCGGTGCTGAGGGGAACCTCGGCATGTCCTTCCGTCAGAGCTTCCCCGCTTCCGAGCTTGAGGGGGAGTCCGGGCTCGCCCACGACCAGGGGGAGTCCAGGAATGCGGTCGAGCTTCAATCCACTTTCTTTCTTCGATGGACCTGCCTAGCCCGCCGATTCGCCGCTTGCCATTGACTTCGTCGTTCTTAGCCTCGAAGGCCTCCTCTGCTCGGGCATAACTTTCGGCCCGAGCCAGCATGTCAGCAAAGTCCTTGGGATACTTCTTTTCTAGGGAGAATAGTAGGTCGTTCTTCTGAAGGCCGTCCTTGAGAGCGGCCATGGCGACTGACTGGTCCAGGTCCCGGACCTCTAGTGCAGCAGTATCAAATCGGGTAATGTAAGCCCGGATGGATTCTCTCTTCTTCTGCCTGATGGCCATTAAGGACTCCAAACCTCGACGTGGATGCCGACTATTGACAAAGAGGGCCGCGAACTGTTGACTCATCTGGTCAAACGATAAGATGGTATTTGGCTTAAGCATCGAGTACCAGTTCCTAGCAGCCCCTTTAAGGGTAGAGGGGAAAGCCCGGCATAAGATAGCATCTAGCGTGCCATGGAGCAGCATCGTTGTTCGAAAGGCTTTTAGGTGGTACCGGATCGGTGGTCCCATCGTAGCTCTCGAACTACGGGAGCTTGAAGTTCAGCGGAATCGTTCCTGCATGATTTTCTGCGAAAAAGGAGGGTCAGTGCACATGTCATTACTGCGTGAGGAGGGAGTGTGACAGAGTTCTTCGATTCATCGGCTCATTTCTAAGAGCCTTTGATCCAGGAGATCTTTGCGGTCTCTGATCTCCAAGGTCTTCTTGCTGAATGGGTGCAAAGCTTCACCCTGGGTCGAGCCGCGGTCCGAGCAAGGGCTCTCCCTCTGTTGCCTTCCTCTTCCGGGGATTGGAGGTCGGGTAGCCCATGTCGATTGCCTCTGGACTGGGCCACATGGCTCTGGAGAATTCCACGCCGATTGAGTTGGTACTGGGGCCTGCTGGTGCATGGCCTGCACCACCTAAACTACCTCAGTGAGGCTACGAACCTACTGGACGAGCAGGTTGAACTGCTCAGCGTCTACCATGGCTACAGAGTGAGCCTGGGTCGTCGGGGCTGGAGCAGGAGCGAACGGATCCAAACGGGATCGAGCCGTGGAGGCCGTCGATCGTCGGGTGGAGGCTCTCCTGGGGGCATCTTTTCTTTTTGGAAAGGAATTCGAAAGAGGAGGAAAAGAGATTTTTGAAGTGGGAAGAGAGAAATCGTTGCCGAGCACTCCTTTAAGAATAAGGGAACCCCGACTTTTTTTAAGAGAGAAATCATTGTCGGACCCTTCCTCTAGTGCCAATCTGTTGACACAAAATTTGGTCGTCGTCGGAATCCATTGGAGTGGAGGCCGATGAGGTCGCCGCCGGGGACCTGCAAAATAAAGTTCCATCCGAAATCGATGGGGGGTGGCTCCAACAGAATCCTCCGACGATCAAGTCAGCTTCAGTCAACAGGAATGGAGTGCTCAGTGTGGAGTTCGGTAGAGTTTTGAGGAGGAGAGAAGAGTTTTTTTTAGAACCTGCCCTGAGCGTATCTGGAGGGTCCTTTTTATAGAGAGAGCTTGTTGTAACTGTCTTGATTAATGACTGTCATAACTGTCCTGATCAATGTCGATCATTATTGACTTGATAAATGCCGATCGTTATGGACTCGATAAATGTTGATCGTTATTATCGTGTAACCGTAGTGGGATCGCCTGCAGGAATTCGTCATAAGAAGTTCGACTTTCATGAAAGTTCGGCCATTGAGAAGTTCGACCGCTGAAGGAGTCCACAAGGAGTTCGACTTTCATAGAAGCCCGACCGCTGAAGGAGTCCGGCTTCCATAGAAGCCCGGTCGCTAGAGGATTTCATAAGGAGTCCGACTTCCGTGGAAGCTTGGTCGCTGGTGGATTCCGCAAGGAGTCCGACTTTCATGGAAGCCCGGTCGGAGAGGAAGCTTGGAGGGAGTTCGGCTTCCGTAGAAGCCCGATCGGAAAGGAAGCTTGGAGGGAGTTCGGCTCCCGCAGGCACCTGACTGTAACAACGCGGAGAGAGTTCGACTCTTGCGGGAGTCTGACTGAAGCTCGACGATTGAAGAGTCAGAAGAAGTTCGGCCGCTAAGTAGTTCGGCCGACTGAACGGGTTACAAGAAGCTCGACCGCTGGGGGTTCGACTGAAGCCCGTCTGCTGAAGCTCTTCTGCGGCTACTGGTTGCATTAGGCTAAGCATCGGACTAGACTTCGGTGGGAGCGGGATTTATCTTCAATAATTTTGTTGATTTTTTTAGATATATTTCATATTTGGCTATACCAAATATATTAATATTTTAATTTTTTAGAAAAAAATATAATTTATTATTTTTAGAGATAAGAAAAGATGGAAGTAATTACAACATGTAAGCTGCTCAATTTTAAGTTCTATGTCAAGGACCCTTGGACATGGATTTCAGAATTGCCAGACAAGCAATATGTGTAGTTGCCTTTGCACACTATAAGCTCATCGTTACTGCTATCGCTGAAACTTGATAGCCAACCTTATGGGGGCATTTGGCATGGGATGATCCACCAAAAATTAAGGATAATGCGGATGAAGGTGATAAGATTATTGTATTTAGTTACACTACTACAAAAAAGGACTATAGCAGCGGTTCGTAATCACTACTATAGTCCAAAAAATTACTACCATAGGCTATAGCAGCGATTTTTTAACCGCTACTATTGCGACCATCGCCGTAGCTCTATGGCAGCGATGGTTGCAATGGTTGTTTGAACCACTATCATAGATAGTCTATTGCAGCGGTTTATAAACCGCTCCAATAGATCGATCTGTAATAGCAGTTATTTAATCACTGTCATAGTTAATCTATAGTAGGGGTTACATAATCGCTACCATAGGTAATCTATAGTAGCGATTTTTAAACTACTGTCATAGATCTAATGCAGCGGTTGATACCATTTACACCAGAGATCTGTGGCAGTGGTTGGTACGGATATGACAGCGATTATAAAACTGCTGTCGTAGATCTTGAATAATTAAAAAAATAAAATTTTTATTTTTTATATATTTTATCTAATAAATATAGATATATAACATAAAAAAATATAATAAATATAATAATTATTTTAAAATGCTAAAATTTTATTATCGACTAAAATTTATTACAATATTTTTTAAAAAAAATAAAATACATCAAAAGTTTTCTAAATCTATATCATCATCATCGTCACCAAGAGCCGAAGCCGGAGCCGAACCCGAAGTTGGAGCTGGAGCCAGAGCTAAAGTTGGAGCTGGAGCTGGAGCTGAAGCCAACATATTCTCGAATACAAGCCAACATATTCTCGAAGCCCATGACTTTAAAATGCACGCTGAGCGTCGACATCATGTCTCTCACGATGCCCTCTAGATGAGATGTGCGCTCCTCAGCCTGATCTACCCACGTCGCAGCATGATCTGCCCGTGCCAATGCCTCCTCAAGCTCCTCCCGACTGATGACACCGAAAGTCTATGAGGAGATGCTCGACTTGGACCAGTAGCTCGTTGACGTGTCTCTGAGCCTGCATCGGATCCTTCCAAAGTGCTCAAGCCCTAAGACCTGAGATAGATGGTCATGGGGCCTAGAGGTATCCGGGCCCTCGCTCGCGAGCGCATCTAACTGATCCTATAATTATAAATTAAAATAATATTTTATAAAAAAATACTATAATACTAATCATATATACTAATATATTTAATACTTACAAAAATACGCCCGATCGCAGCATTCATCGGCCTGCCCGTCTTATCCATGCGGCTGGATTGGAAGATCTCATTATGGCTGGGCATCACTCCATCTCTCATCAGCTATAATAAAGAATAAATTTATTAAAAAGATGATAAAACATATGAATTTAATTTATTTAGTAAGATTTAGAATTAATTATCTCTCTATGCACACGACTGGCCATAGACTCGCGGTCTAGAGTGTGTGTATATTCCTGGGCTGTACAGTTCTCTTAGTTCTAATGAAAGGTAGCCTAATAAATATTCAAATAAATAATAAATATTTAAAAAATATTTAAATAAAATTTTAAGCGTATTGAAAAATCAAAAGTTAGAAATTTTATCTCAAACTCCTGGCTCCTTCAGTGTCTAACCATCCTCTCCCACTGACTCGAAGGACAGTCCTGTATTCAAAAAATAAGCTCCTCTGGAGTGTCTCATCGATGCTCGAGTTATCCTTTATGGAGCTTGACCTTGTAATCCTAGTATAACTCCCCAATCTTCTTCAGTTGGGCATCTCGAGCCCTCTCATGATCGAAAAAATCATACCTTCTCTACACAAATTTATCAAAAATCAGTTACAAAATTATTCTAATCAAACATATATAGTGTAAACATATAAAATGCATAAATATAACTAAGATGCACGTACTTATCCATATCTCCTCCCATATCCGGTCCCTGACGATAGCATCCATCAAACGTCAGTCTCTGGGCTCTATGGGAATGATGTCCGACCGTCTCACAAGCACTCCAAAAAAGAAATGCATCTCCCACGTGGTCTTTCCTACCGATCTTCTCTTTGTATCGTAATAGACCATCACCTAATGCTAGCGGTTTCATACATGTGCTATACGTGTTGGACCACAAAATATCTGATTGGATGATGTACCTATAATGCAAATACGTTATGCAAATATATAAGTATATAAATACTATATAAAAAATAAAGTTATTCTAATATAATAAAAATGTACACTCAGATGCCTGCGTAGTTGCATGTGCCTCAGATATAAGCGATGGTAAAGGCTCAGCTGTCGGTGGAGTAGATGTCGTCGATGGAGTAGATGCCGATGGTGGAGGACCCTAAGTAGTCAATACCGAGGTAGACGGAGTATGCTCCGACTACTCCTCGGATGCTGAACTACGCGTAACCCACCGAGGGGCAGGGGTGAAAGCTAGATGGCATTTCGGTGCCATAGTGACCTGCAACATTAATGAACATTAATCAATATAACATGTTGAACAATAATATTAGTATAGCATCAATAAATAGTCTCTAATATGTACACTAATTAATTGACAGGTCTATCGTTATGCAATGTAATAAACAAAAGCAATATGATATAAACATCCAGAAAATATTATGCAACAAATTTTACAACATGAATTACATTCATAAATAATTAAGGATGAGCAATAGTCATAGATCTGATCTCTTGCACGAACCTTAGTGTTAATCTAGAAATCTGAAAGAAGAACAAAGTAGATGATGGTGGCATCTTTGGACTTAAAGTTGGAATCTTAGAGAGATATATCAAATTCTATTCGCTCGAAAGTCGAGCTAGCTCTGTGCCTAAGACAGCCGGCTCCATGCTTGAGACATCTGGCTAGGGTCCTACCCCAGCCAGCTCGATCACGGCCCGAGCTGGCTCAGCTGCATATCCGAGCTGGCTTGGCTGTGTGCCATCCCCTCAATCACTCCCTCTCTCCCTCTCTCGATCTCTTTCGTCGGTGATGGCAGCGAGGCCGAACCCCTCCCTCCCAGCTTTTTCATCTCTCAATCTTCCTCTCTCCCTCTCTCGATCTCCCTCGCCGACGAGGCCGGACCCCATCCCTTCCTTTTTCACTCTCTCGATCTCCCTCGCCGACAAGGCCGGACCCCATCCCTTCCAGTGATGCCGGCGAGGCTGGACCCCCTTCCTCCCTCTCTCGCTCTCTCGATCTCCCACTCTCCCTCTCTCGATCTTCCTCGCCGGCAATGAGGTCGGACCCCCTCCCTCCCAATGATGGCGGCGAGGTCGGATCCCTCCCTTCCTCTCTCAAGTACAGATCCATCGGGTATTCAGGTTTGGATCCGATACCAAGTAATTAAAATTGATCCGAGATCTGAATATCCAGATTTCTGATCCGAATCCCCGTTGACAGATCTAGTCCACAAGCCGTCGACATGGCACACGGCCCAAGGCTACCACCACATGGCATGGTCCAAAAACTATGGCATGCAGATAATTATAATATTTATAATAAATATTTATAATATTTATTATAAATATTTTATAAATTATTATAAATATATATGATTAATAAATAATACTATAAAATTAAAAAAAATTATACCTATGGCTATAGAGAGCGGGTCGCACCGAAAGCTCCGAGGGTCGTCGACGATGATGCTAGAGGAGGACGACGGCACTAGAGGTAACCTACGAAATAAAAGCAAGATAGTGAGATAGAGAAGAGAGAAAAAGAGGAAAGAGAGAGAGAGAGCAAGGCGGTCAGGGGGGCCAGCACAGTGATGCGGGCAGGAGGGTCATAAACGCAAAAAAGACGATCAGTGGAGGGTCGGAGATGGATGGGGGTTCACCATAGGTGGGTTTCATAGGAGGCCGTGGGAGGGTCGGATGGAGGTTTGTCGGAGGGGGGGTTCATTAGGGACCGAGGGAGGATCGGATGGGGGGCACGGGGGGTGGGTTTCACGGAGGGCCGAGCGAGGGTGGAGGGGGTTCGTCGGAGGGGGATTTTGCGAGGGGCTGAGGGAGGGTTGGATGGGGGTTCGCCGGAGGGGGGTTTCGCTAGGGGTCGAGGGAGGGTCGGATTAAGAGGTGGGGGGGTTGGGTTGGGGGTGGCGGATGGCTGGGAGGGGTAGTCGGAGATGGGGGGCCCAGAGGGGAAGGGGGAAGGAGGGGCGGTGCTGGCCAAGGGGGAAGGAGGGGCGACGTCGGTCGAGGGAGAGGTAGAGCGACGCTCGTCGAGGGGGGAAGAAGCCTCACCGACGATAAAGAGGAGAAAAGAGAAAGAGAGAGATTGAGCACACATGAAAGAAAAAAAGTTTAAAATTTTTTAACCTAATCTATGGCAACGGTTATCAAACCGCTACCATAGATCTACGGCAACAGTTCTATAATCGCCACCGTAGATCTATAGCAGCGATTTTTGATAACTGCTGCCATAGGTTGGAAATATTTTTTTTATTTTTTTTTAATATTATATAATTTTAAAATTTAATGCACATCTTCGTTATGCATTATCTAAATAATTATCATTAGAGTATTGTCGTAAAAGATCACCTCAATCCGATGGCCCTAGCTTCATCGATCAGAAAAATTTAATTTCGACGATCACGAACAATGATGTGATGATCTAATAGATGAAGACCTCCGATGGATTCAAAAATCTACAACGATGATCTCGATGATGTTTGTAGTATACTATCAAAGTTTTACTTCAATTGAATATCGTTATCATGATCAATTTAGTATGGAATGATTTCGACTGTTAAATTAGAAACAAACGATCAAAGGGTTAAAAGACATCCGATTATGAGATAATTTTTTAGTTAAATAATTTTTATTATAATTTTAAATATTTTATACGGTGATGATAGTAAAATTTAAATTATTTTCGTATAAACTGTTCAGATATTATTAATGTACGAGCATAACAATCAGTAAAATTTTAGAATGGTTATTAGGAGACGTATAGTTTTAAATTGTTCTTCATCTCACGAGTTGAATTTTATAATCACCACCATAAAAAATAATTAAAGTAGTAGCTAAGATCATTTATAAAAAAAATTATCTCATAATCGAACACCATTTGATCACTCGTTTATCATTTAACGGTTGAAACTAATCTATACTAAATTGACCAAGATAACGATATTCGATTGAAAGAAAACTTTGATAGTATGCTATAAACATCACCGAGATCATCGTTACAGATTTTTGGATCCATCGGAGGTCTTCATCTATCAGATCATTGTATCATTATTCGTGATCGTCGAAATCAAATTTTTTTGATCGACGAAGATAGGACCATCGGATCGAGGCGATCTTTTGCGATGATACTCTAATGATAATTATTTAAATAATGAATAGTAAAGATGGACATTAAATTTTAAAATTATATAATATTTAAAATATATATATATATGGCAGCGGTTACAATTAATCACTGTCATAAATCAGATTATAGCAGCGGTTCCTACTAACTGCTGTTATAGATTCGACTTATGGCAGCGGTTATAATGAACCGCTACTATAGATCGATCTATGGTAGCAATTTTTTGTAACCACTACTATAGGTCCGACCTATGGCAGCGATTTTCTATAACCGTTGCTATATGTTGGATCTATGATAGCGGTTATAAAAATCGTTGCCATAGGTCCGATCTATAGCAACGGTTAACGAAAACCGTTGCCGCAGGAGCTATTGCAGTGGTTTCGAAAATCGCTACTATAGATCATTTTTGTAGTAGTGTTACACTATAATGATCCTATATACTAGTAATTTCAAATCACCTTTACTCCTCAGATCACCCTCCAACCCAATGATTAGATATCCATTCTCGAGATCGAAAATCTAAGATCACCCCTAGGTGATAATTTTAGACTGAAATAAAAGGATAAAAATATCTCTCAATCTAATAAAAAAATGAGTATATCAATATAGTGTTAATATATTTTATCAATATTATATATATGCTAGTATATTATATTTGATACTATTTATTATATTTATGAAATATATTACATTATAATATATTATTAATCATATTATGATTTAATTATAATTTTATATCAGAATAAAAATATCTTATTTTACCATATATTTATATAATAAAAACTAGTCAAAGACCCGCACATTATCCGGGTAGATCATTATGGCTGTAAATATTATTTTTTTTAATAATAAATATTTATAATAAATATTTTTTAGTTTTTATTTTTTAAAATATTTTATTTTTTATTTTATATATTATATTTTTTATTATTTAATAAAATAATATTTTAATATTTTTTTCTTCTTCTTTTCTATTCTCATACCTTCTTCACACCCATCGATGTCGTTCCATCATAGCTCTCTTTCTCTCTCGATAAACGTCAATCTCGATCGCATTCTCACCCCCTCTCTTCTTCTCATACCTTCTCCGTGCCTGACGGTGCCACTCCACCACTGCTCTTCTTCTCTTTCAGTAAACATTGATCTTGATCATAATTAAAAAAATTATTAATATTTATTATAATTAATAATAAAAATATTTTATTACTATAAATATTTAAAAAAATATTAATTTAAAATATTTTTACTATTTAAAAAATATTTTTATTATTAATTTAAAAAACTATTTATATAATAATTAATATTTTTTAAAAATATTTTTTTTAAAAATAATATTTAAAAATAATATTTTATTATTAATTTTTAAAAATATTTTTTTAAAAAAAATATATTATTATATAAATAATATTTTAAAATTATTAATAAAAATATATTTTAAAAAAAATATTTAAAAAATCTAATTTTTTTGATAAGTAAAGTTATAATCTTATCATACTGCTAATCAAATAATAATATTTTATTAATATTCAAAATATTCAAATATTTTTTTCCTTTCCTTCCCTGAATAATAAAATAATATTTTATTATTAATCAAATAATAATATTTTTTATTAATAAAATAATAATATTTTATTATTTAAATTATTATTAATAATTATAAAATAATATTTTTGATAAAAATAAAATATTATTTTTAAAAAATAATAAAATAGTATTATTTTATTAATAATAATAAAATATTTATTATTATTTTATTATTAATAATATATTATTTAAAAATAATATTTTTTAAATAATATTTTATTATTAATTTTTAAGAAATATTTTTTAAAATAATATATTATTATAAAAATAATATTTTAAAATTAATAATAAAAATATTATTATTATTTTTTAAAAATATTTTTTTCTTTTCTTTTCTTTCCTTCCTCCCTCAGCACCCCCAGCCCATGCACCGCCCCTGCCCCCCATGCAACCGACGGTATGTGGTTGCCTCAAGAGGCCCAAGCCGTGGCCCCGCCTTATCTTGCTATCATCCGCGCCACACCCGCCATCCCCGCTACACTCGGCTTCGTGCGATCACCAAACCTCCTCTCCTCCTCCAGCCCCGACGAACCCCACACCCCCTATGGCTCCGTCCAACCACCATCCCCTTCCTCCCAACGTCGACGAACTCGAACCCCATGCCTCTCGTGGCTCCGTGCGATTACCACCATCCCACCTTCCACCCTCCAGTTCCGACGAACCCACACCCTACGGTCCCTCTCCATCCTCCACCTGTGCCGTTCTGTCCTCCGCCGATGCCCCCTTCGTCCGCATCTCTTAGTACGAAACAATTTTTTTAAAAAAATAGAGAAAAAAATCGTATATGGCGACGTATGGTGCGACACATGGCATAATAAAATTTATCTGAAAAGCTGAGTTGGCAACACCATAACACTCTTTCATTGAGTGTATATATATATATATATGTGTATGTATGTATATATGTATGTATGTATGTATGTATGTATGTATGTTTGATATTTAATATATTACTTCTATTTATCTTAATTTTTTAATCAAAATAAATATTCATATTAATAAATAATATTACTATAAGTATAAAATAAAAATATTAATTCTATAATAATAATTAATATATTTTTATAAGATTAATAATTTATAGGACTAATAAATATATTTTTATAAAATCTATTAATTATTAATATATTAATAAATATAGTAAAATTTTATTTATAATATTATATATAATTAATAAATATATTTTTATAGAATATATTATTAGTAGTTTTGGTATCATATAATTAGTGATCTTAGATTTTTATAGAATCTAAACTGGCTGCTCGTGAATGTCCTATGATCTTTAATCACTGCACCATAACTTACCAAACATAGTAATCTTAAAACACTATTGATCAAATCATTATGAGATTTGGATCACGATGATCTTCGATGACCTTGGTGATCCCATTTGAATTGCCAAACACTACCTATGAGTTGAGTTAATGATTACAACATTAATTAGTTGGACATATAACTTTGCACCCTTCTTATGGTGAAGTTTTAAGGTTTGAATCTTTCAATCATGATTCACCATACCACTCCATATGGGATGGTATGGGACGTATCGTACCACATCGATATGTCGAATAATTCTATATTAATACAGTCGTACCATATAATATATCAATATTATAGTAGGATTTCATCAGTACGGGATTTGGTACTGGATGGCGAATCTTACTTCCAATGATAATCTTATTGGAGTTTTGGATTTATGCCAGAGTTTTATTGATTGCTCCATGATGGAAAGAGCGTAGATCGGGAAGGTTTTGAAACCACATCTCAAAATGAATGAAGGTCTTGAAACATAGAAAGATTAACATTTTCCAAACCTTGGAAGTCAGATTTTTGGGCAAAATGGATTGACTTTATGGGATGTTTGATTACTCTATTAGGCTCAAGTAGCAGTACTTGACCATCACCATGGTGTAGAGTGGAGATCAGAATTTTGAGCATGGATTCTCTATGGTGCATCGCGTTGGTTGTTTATCATAAGATGGATGGCCAGAAAATAATACACGTGCAAATACAAATGATGGATGGCCAGCACGACGCATGCACTGCAGAGGGGATGGTATTTAGAATTTTTTTGTATCATTCCGAGTAGGCTAGCATCATTGAGCCTACCATTGCCAAAACAAAAAAAAAAAAAGAAACAATAAATAGATCAATGAATGTATGAATTGCACGCTTAGCTGGAAGATTGCAAGCTTGGGGGCCGAACATCCTTGAATGTATGAATGTTCAGGTGTCTTTGCACGCCAATACATCAAGCGCATCACCTGCAGCGACTCCTCGTCAGATATAGTGCACGCTCACATACCGCTATGCAAGTCCCCTTGCATCTGCACCTCTTTCTTCTATAAATGGTTACCAAGTAACGGGAAACTTGATACGCAGATTGATCCAGAGCCTAATCGTCTGGTTCCCCAGTGCCATATATAGCAAGTAATGCAAGCTTGGTTTCTATTTCATAACGGACCTATAGATTTAGCATTGCAGTCTCCGTTTCTTTTATAGCACCGAGAGAAGAGAGATCATCTGCAATTGCGAGTTTTGACATAGTGAGATTATTGGTTGGACCAAAACCATCAACTCGGCAGTTGATCGGTCCAACCACAAAAAGGGCACACGTGGGGCACGTACGAACATAATGTGTGCTGCTCCTTTTTGCATTTATTGTGATATTGGTCTATTGCTGAGCTCGTGGAGCTGGTCCAACCGGTAACTTCACCTCTGTATGGCTCATTAAAAATTGGGCAGCATTTGAAAACACTGCAGGAGGGGGCAAGCAGAAAGAACTGGGACCCGTTGCTTCTTGAAACCATGGTGCGATACGTACTCCAGCTGTAAGGTGCAATGGAAAGTCGGGAAGTTCGTGCGAAAGCAATCGTCTGAAATGCTGAAGAAGGCTAGAAGCACAGCAAAAGATGGATTGTTAGTTAGACATATAAAAGTGGTCAACTTCGAGCTGGCCATGGGCATCAAGGATTTGCAATAATAGAAAAAAGGGATTAGGCTAATAATAGAAGAAAAGGCCCCGCACGCTGCACGAGTAGATGTCGAGACATTGCCTTCTGGATGCTAATGTAGTCAACCGTTGCCATCATCAAGATCACCGCTTTGAGGTCGACTCATCCGTGCTGCAAACATCAGCAATGGTGAAGGAAAAGATATTGCTGACATCGATGCAAAGCGTAGAGTTTGGCTTCAACCTCCACGTTAATGATGACAACATCAGCGTCGGACAAGCAACCACCAGCTACGGTCGAGGTGGGGTTTGGAGAAATCTTAGCACTCGCTCTTGGTGGGGAGGATCTAGGTGCCGATTAGGTCCGGAGGAAGAATAGAGATGGTGAGATATTTGTCATCAATGCCAAACTAAAAGATAGGTTCAATTAGGCAATAGGAATTTAGGAGCATTGATAAGAGTGGAAGTCATATGAGTGTTTGTTTAGGTACATCAACAGGCTTGAGTCCAAAAGAAAATTATCCTCGTTGAAAGGCTACTCCACAAGCATCTACCACCAGAGTGCCAGTATTCGGTTTTAATAGGATCCCCAGTATTCAGTACCACATTTCCTTGCAAAGCTTGAGAGGCAATCCAATCAGCCGCTTGATTGTCCTCGCAAAGGATGTGCGATGTTTTGAAGAAGATAATAACGCTCTTCAACTTCATATCCTTCAATAATGGATTGCTGCATGTTGAGTGGACAAAAGGATGTTAAATCCAAGCAATAATTGTGGTAGAGTCTTCCTCCATCCAAACCTGTTGGACTCCAAGTTGAAGGACTATATCACAAAAGCATGCCCAAGCTCCCTGTTCCGCAATTAGCCGCAGTCTGATGACCTTCAATAAGCAGCCATGGTGATCTCTTACGGTAGATCCTGCTACAGCTATGTCACCACAAATAGATCCATCAAAATTGGGCTTCAGAACACCAACGGGAGCAATGAATTATAATCATCAATGTTTGTGATAAAGGATAAGCATGAACAACCCCCGAGATCGTGGACTATATTATGAGCTCAATTGAAGAAGTAATAAATATTGCAAAAATAGATAGTTTTTCTTACCAATTGAATTAGTGTGGTGCTGGAAGTCTGAAATAGTCTATCATTCCTTGCATTCCACAGTAGCCACAAGGTGTATGGTAAATGGTAATGTAGTTTGGGTCCTCTTCTCTACCAAAGTATTCACCATATAATTTCCATCAGCATTGATAAAGAAGTAGGACCTTAATACTCCTGCCAACAGCTGCCAATATTGGATAGCAAAATCATATTGAATTGCAACGTCCTCTACATGATCAGGACGGAGATTGCAAGATATACGAACATCTAATAGAGTTGGAAGGACAAGTTGCAGTGAAACACTAATTTGGTGGAGTCATTTGATTTTTTTCTCTCTTAAACAATCGGAGATCAAGTACGATATTAGCAAAGTTATCAAGATTAAAATATATACATTTTTTTTTTATAATTCTTTTGTCATCATATGAATGGAAAAATATTAGCATTAACAGAAATACTAGGCTTCCTCGGAATCCATTGTTTTTCTTTTTTTTTTATGTAATTCTAGTATATGCACAAGCATTAGCATCCAAGTACAAGAGATCTACTGAGAAGACAAAGACAGAGCATAGTTTTCTCAACATGTGAGATAACTCAATCTACCGTGTTATTTGCTTCTCTTTGAATTTGAGTTGTTTGAAACGATGCCGCTGTCGAAATCATGCCCCTTGCATCCACCAAAATGGAACGCGAGGTATCACCAAGCTGTGCCTGCCTGGGATGGTGGCACCTATTATTATATTATTAGAATTCTCATTTGACGTATAAAATTTTTCGTTGGTCCCCACTTTTGATGTCTGGTTGTATTTTAGTTACTCGACCTTCGTAAAATAATAACGAGATTGTTTACTTTGTGACCTCCATACAGAGCTCGACGCTCTCCTTTGCCCTCCACCTTCGGTGGTCCTCCTCTCTATGGAAGCTCCGTCCTCCACCTCCGATGGTCTCATTCTCTTTCTCCATTCCGTCGATGGATCAAATCTTTTCGCCAGCAACCCATTCCGAGGAGCACAGACCTCCATCGGAGATCTAATCTGTCAGCATTTCTAATCTACTCTAGCCTCCTTTCTCATGCCTTCGTTTGATTTCATTTGGATTTCGTTCCCGTGAATCATTCATGGTTTCTTTTTATTTTGTTTTTTTTTTTTCAAACGGTGGAAACTACTTTTTTCCTCTTTTCTAATCCAAAATTTCTATCCTGTCAGGAATTAGGATTGATACCTAGTGGGTTGATGCTTACTCAGATGTAATTGGGAGGGTGGGCTCCCTTCTTCCCCAAATTTCAGAGGTAACTTTTAACATAGGAAGACAAAATATTTCAATTTCATTTTTTTTTAAAAATCTCTATATCTTGGGTGCTTCTTATCGATAATAAATTGATTTTTTCATCTCTCTTATTTGACCTAGTTGCTTCAAGATAAAATACTAACTTTATGCTATTAAATGCAGCATTTCCTGCTTTTATTCCTAGTGCTTATCCTATTCTGGTAATTATCCTATGCTAGAACAGGTTAAATTTGGTAAAAGTCATTCTTTTTACATTGTTATCTTTGGTAAGCAAACCGATGGAGAAAAGAAAGAAATTCATAGGGACATGCAGATGTGTTTCGTTAAAGTATCTACTAAGGCCTAAGACATACCATGCACCATGAGGTCAGGGAAATATTTTTGTGAAAATACACCTTGGAGTTTGTATTTAATTCGGATAAATGATTGATTCTTTTTTCGAAACTTTTGATATCTTGACTTATACGACTTACATTTTCTATATGATGCTTCAATCTTTGGTAGTTTGCTCTTGCTAGCATCATTGGAATTGCCTAGATTGTGTGCATAAGGTGAAAGCCAATTGATGATGGCACTATTTTTACCACAGTATGCACATATTTCGATAATATCCAAATAAAAATCACCAACTGGTATTTCCAAAAATAATAATTGAACCAAATTCTTCAAGTCTCTCTACCTTCCTCCTCCTATAATTGCTACAAAGATAGACGAGCAACCTATGCATTTGTAGGTTTAAATCAGTTGCATGCATCAACTAACATAATGATGTTTATCATGCAGTCGTATTTGTTTAGACCAAGGCTAACAAACTTGAAAACAATCACTATGCATCATTGCATTTTTGGAGGATTGACATTTTCTGTGGGTGGCATTATTAACTTTGATTGCTGCCAACCTGCCTGAAATAAAATGGGTTTGAGTAAGGGGTTTCTGTAACCAGGTCAGGAACGAGTTACATGAGATCTACATCATTTTAAATGGCTCAAGTTTGACCCTTCGATCCAGCAGGTCATTATCATAGTGTAAGCCCTTAAAGCCCAATCCTAGGCTTCTATTATAGTGGTAATAGTGCGATAAGCCTGGGGCTAGGAGAAATTATTGGTTAGAATTGTTCTACCATGTGGAACTTTGACCATCCAATAAAACATCGCCATTTCATTTGGTGATTCAAAATTTCAAAACTTTCCACTTGATTAAAAAGTGTGAATGGAAATAAAGTATACTACTAACCATGGTTAGCCATTTCGAATCCAACTTTTGCTGGAGTTTTTTAATCTCACTGAATGATGTTTTATCGGATGGTCCAAAGTCCACGTGATATAATTGTTCTAACCAATAATTTCTCTTGGGGCTAGTCGAGGCAGGTTTAGGTGAATTGAAAGGCCACAAAATTCATGTTTAAGAGAAAAAAGAACAAAGTGGAAAAGACATTGTGTTTAGCATGTATCTTGTTTACTTCTCTGGATGAACATTTTTGGTGGTTTGGACATGGATTCATACAAAAATTAATAGGCCAAGTATGAATTTATTCTTTTCAACCTGATAATAAATAGTTTAGGTTTGGGCCAAGTGTCTTTTATCCTGAACTGACCAACCTATTGCCACTCATACTTTCCCTTGTGGTTCTCAAAACATCTTTTGGTTATATAGGTACATCTGTATGTAACTACACAAGAAAAACATCATACATGTCCACACATCATTTGATTGTTTTCTAATTTTGTTTATTCTGTTAGCAGAAATTTAATTCAAAAGGTTTGAAGGAGGTGAACTTTCCAAAGGTAAGGTGGACTTTCCTATGTGGTTGATAGGCTATAAAGTGGAAAGCGAAGGAGAGGCGAGGAACAAGAACCAAGTCAAGTGACAGAATTGTTTACAAGAGTTATTTGTTTATCTAGAATGATGCTTAGGGAGGCAAATATGAAGGACACAATCTTTTTTTTTCTGTTATCAAGAGGGAGAAGGTTGCAATACCATTGCTCATGATTCCCAAGACTTTCATTGAGAATCAGAGTTAGATCCTATCTACCTTCCATAAGGTAAACGTGTTTCATTTTTCAAAAAGAAAAGCTGGGGTTTTGCTTGCATTGCTATTCAACTATTTTATTGTTTTTTGTTTGATTTGCTAGTATTTCCTTTCTAATGATATGAGGAGCAATTGAACAAGGTAAACCTGGCATTTGACATGATTAAAGTTCAAATGCAGTTGACTAAAATTTTGCAAATTTGCTTTCACGTATTTTATTAACATTATGTTTGGAATTTGGATCACATGAATTTGGTTAAAGGACCGTTACTTTTGAGTTTTTAGGTTAGTAAACATCAATATCTTTTACTAGATGTTGGCCATGACTTTTTTAAATACATTATATATTGGACTGGCTGATATCTTTTACTGGATGTCTTGCTCTTTGGAAATGTTTGGTCATGCGTAAATGCAACTGTTTGAGAGTCACCTAGACAAGATCTCTCTTTATTAAATATATCATTGTAGCATTGATTGCAGTTCTGCTCGTCAACTTTGGGTTTTACAGACAAATTTTGAAAAATGAACCCAGCTCACACTTTCAGCTTAGTATCTCTATTTCTAGAAGATATCTAAAGCTGAAAACTGACATGATAGGCATATGTTTCTTGCTGTTATAACAATCAGCTCTCTTTATGTTAATTGCCACCATTGGCTGCTCAATGCACAGGACGGAGATAAGAAACAATAGTATCATCTTGTACAGCTAGTAGATAGAAAACTGCATTTTAAGCAAATCCATCCTTCTATTCTCTTTACATGTGTTGAAGGACACGATGATTCCATTTCACACTGAACAGAATTGATTGCAACTGTTACATGAACAGTGGGGTACTGGCAAGAGCATTTGATTGGGATTGTTGTGGGATGTTCCTTTACTGGTGTATGTTGGCAGCAAGGATTTATGTGACAGTGGCACAGGCACCCAGTTGCACCCCAATTAGGTGGTGGAGAATGAGGGTCTGGTATATGGGCTGCCAACTTTGACATGCAATGACACCACAGTCACCACCGTTGCTATAGAATTTTGTGATGGGAGAGAAAAATCTTTCCACTAAACTTTGTTTGAGGAAAAAGAAACAAGAAATCCTTTCATCTACTTAATTTGAGGATACAAGTATCATGCATGCTGCATGGAGATAAGGGGAATCTCCCTCTTAAATGGGAGATTGGAGAAGAAAGAGGGAATCATTTTCTTTTTATCAAAAGAGATGTACCTTTCATGATAGATCAGAAGCATGGAGAAAGTGGGGACATCAAGGGATGTGTATGGCACATGAGGCATTTAAGATTTACTATGAAGGGGAGTTCAGCTGGGGTCCAATGGAACAGGGATCAGGGTCTGTTTTGTCCTTAGACAATCTTATGATAAGAATATTTCTTTGGATTCAGAGCTATCAGTTGCTCCACTAGGTTCTATACTGGTTGATAACATGAAACATGTCCTCAAATATCATATTTGGTAGTTTGACCTAAATGAAATTTTGTCTCCCAAACATGTCCAGGATTCCGATGGACTTTCTTATCAAGATGATCAAAGATCAAGATTTCGATTACTTCGATGGGAAATTTCATTGGAATCCCAGACTAACCTAAAATAGTCTCTCATCTCTTACATATCTCTGAATCTTTCACCTTTCCAGAACTTATATTGCATTTCTTTTTTCTTTTTTTCTTTTTTTTGGGGTTGGTGGTGGGGGGGTGCGGCATCAATCATTTGTAACTGTTAACAATGAAATGCTCTCTTGTCATAGAGTTGCTCTCCATTAAATTCTTTTCACAGGGCAGAGCATTTTCCACAGGAAATCAAATATTTATTTTGTCATAAACTATGTTATGTTTTGGTTTATATTTTTTGACATTTATGATTTCTTGATAAGAGGAGCAAAATGGTGTAACAAGAACATGATACCATCTGCAGATAATACTTACTTGACATGCTTAATGATTTTCCAGAAAATTTTCCATTTATATTCTTTTTTCCTCAGACGTGTAAGTGTGTATATATACAGACAAACACTTCTTTTCTACATTGTTTATAACCTGTCCTCTGAATACAGGTGCTCTACCTGGTGTGGAAGCTGGTGCTTTATCATGATATTTCATTTTTTTAACAAGAAAATCTTTAGTTTTCTGTGCAGGTTCTCAAACCAGAACTAACTTGGACTAGGTCCAGTTTTTCTAGTTCTGACCCAGCTGATCCTAGTCTGGAACAAGTGCAATTTAACCGGAACGCGGAAGTCCAACACGAGCATTTCAGTTCTCACTTCAACTTATTGAGGCACAGATAATCTCTCTACTATTCAATATCCCTGCATCCTTCACCTCTCCAAAATTTGTATGATGCTTTTCTAGGGTATCAATATTTGGTGTCCACTTTCATTATTTTCACCAAGATATTAAACTTTGCTTTTAACTTTAGGTCTAGCATTTTAGTATATATACCACTTAGGGAGATTGTTTGGTGAAAAATTTGCTTCCCAGTAACATGTTTCTTTTCATTCTGCTTTGCACAGGAAACCAAATTTTTAGATCATTATAAACTACAGAGAGTTTCAATAATCCTACATGGCTGACATCTTTTCTGAAAACCATTTGGTGCGTAGTGTTCCAGTTGTATAGCTCCATGGTAAGGGGAATTATAGGATGTAACAAGAACATACTATCTTCTGCAACTAACATATCTTCACATTTAATGATTCTACAGAAATATTTCCTCTTATTTTCTTTTTTTCCTTGCATCTGTATATGTATATGTGTGTATGACCACTGCTTTTGTGCTTTGCTTACAACTTCTTCTCTGAATACAGGTGCTCAACCTGGCTTAAGAGTTTCTAAATTGTGCTGATAAGAGTAGACAGAAAATGTGTGATGATGCTAGTCAAGAACTCATATCTATCACACTCTAAACCTACCCAAGTCATCCTCTATAAATGACCTAAGGTAAACCAACCCAGATCTAAGAGCTAATATCGTCCTTTACAAAATAGTAAATGTCTTTGTTTTCCTCAAAACACTAATTACATCTGCTCATATCCAGTTATAGAAGATGGCCAGTCTCCTTCTTGAAGTGAACTTGTGAATACAGACCTCCAATGTTACCTTGCCCCAAATATATTTATTTTGAAGAGCAACTGTAAGCAGAACCTCTCAATTGCCAACAGGGGAAGGAAGGTGTGCATTTCGGCCATCCAAAATTCTTAAATTTTTTCTTCATTCATTTACAGGACTACATAACCACAGATAACTGTAGGATACCACTTGCTGTTTAAGAGAGCCTAGTTTTATACAGTGGGGAGAATCAAATGAAATATGAGCATGCACGTCCACCTGTTGATCGACACGGTATTCATGGATCCGGTGATACTGCAGCTCAAAGCTACATTGTGAAGGAAATGGTATACTATGATTTTACTGAAGCACAGACTACTTGTATATTTCATTTGATTCTTCCTACCGTACATTACTGGACTATTTTGTAAGCGGCGGTGCCCTGCAGCTGCCTGTGGTTGCATAGTGTGGTATGTGGATGAAGCACAGTCAAAGGATTTGTGGGTGGCCGAGACGCTTATCATCCTTCTCTTGAACCAATTCAAATTCCAAAAAAAAAAAAAAAAAACAGATTTGTGGCAACGTTAAAACTCGTCATGATGTTGACTAAGAAATTTCGAGGGTGTTGCTGTGTCCCAAACGTTAACAAAGGGAGCCGTCATGTGCAGTATGCGTTCCATCAACAGCGTTGCCATCAGGAGAAGTCCTGGACGAGCTGCGAAGAAGGGAGATTAGTTTAACACAGATATTTTAAAGGACAAGCTTCTTGTAATGATGCAGGGAAAATTTCATTTCTTCACTATATCCCATATTCGAAAATTTATTGTGGAATGTTGACCGGTGAATCATCCTTTTTGGTGAGACATGTGACTCACTCAAATTATCTTTTCTTTCCCCTTTTTTTGGGGAGAAAAAAAAGTTAGATAAGACCCAGCCTAATTCATTAAAGCAGTGAAAACAGGGTACTAGAAGGTAACGTTAGAAGGCCTTGGAGGGATTCTCTGGATGAGAATTTGGCTTTGAGCATGCAAACAGAAGCGCCATCCGACTGCCTTTACAAAGTTCAATATCATAACAGCAGCGTGGTTGTAATTCAATTTCCGACCCTTGATCAAATGAGACAAGTTTAACTCGTCTGTACTCTGCTGAAAAGTCTTTCAGGCATGAGGCGTCTGGGAAAAATAAATAAATAAATTGAGGCATCTGCGATATTGAATGGCTGAGGGTAGAACCGATGCATCAAGAACCAACAATTTTCCCTCTTATCCCTTCATCTCGAATCCAAGAAAGCATAGGAGGAGATTCCTCAGAAAATTGTTAGCAATGACGAGTTCCACCAAACTGACGACCTCAAGCATTAACTTACGAAGGCAATTACGATGGTACTTCATTTATCATATAGCCGTGGTAGCCAAATATTTTCAGAAGCTGCATATTTTGCAGTCCTTTACAGCTTCTTAAATCAACTACATAACTAGTTACTAACTCTAACATTTTTATACGATAAAACCAAGGAGGTTGCGTTTTATCGACTACAACTGAAATAGCCATTCCATGGTGCAGCTTAGAAAGAAGATGGATCAGAACTCGCTGTCAATCCCATGATGACGCCGCCGGCAAACCGGTGATCGGCCGGAGTCCGACAAATTGGGCAACGTGGAGTGGCGAGCAACCAAGAATCCACACATTGTGCGTGGAAGCTGTGCTTGCACAAAGGGAGTAATCTGCACCTATCACCCATTTGAAAAATCTCCAAGCACACGGCGCAGTCGCCGCCCCCCTTCTCTCCAGCGGTATCGAAATCGTAGCAAGGGAGCTTCTCCAATTCATCGGCCGACAAGCCGTTGCGCGCGCCGGACCTCTCCGCCCTGGAGATGGTGATTAACCATCTCTTGAAGGCTCTGCCTACGATACACACATGAAGCACCACCAAAACACCGATGCCGATGAAGAGCAGCGTGATTGAGGCAATAATGGCTATCAGCATGATCTGGGTGGCAATGACCAACAGCCTGTTTGTCATTGGAGCCGCCTCTCTTATCATCAAACCCGAGCTTTAATTTCTCGTACCTCGTTCCAATTCTTTGTTAAATAAAGACAAACGATGGCTTTCGAACAGAATCGATAAAAAAACATGGAAATTTATCGAATTCCAAATTTGCTCACAAAAAAAAGAAAGAAGAGAAGAGAAGATCAAGTCCCAAAGACCTGGAGGGCTAGCAGAGATGGAAGAAAAAGGAAAGATTGGGATTTCCTGAGGAGAGCGGAGACCGCAAGGAATGGTGAATGGAGACGAGGTTGGTGAGGGGAAAGTGGGAAGGGATCGATGAAGGAGATTTACGGACCAACCTAGCTACTTTTTGCTACAGGGTACTTGGTTACTTCCTGGGACCGACTATTTATGCCTGCGAACATAGCGTGGTACGAATTAGGCTGGCGGAAGGACCCTGCCCCCTGGTGCAACGAACGGTTGTCAGCGGCATGATGGCCGAAAACGGCAAAACGTGGGCCATCCGAAATCTTTGTCGGGGAAAAGGAAAGGAAAATTTGTAATGCCATTCCAGTTTAATGAAAATTGCCACCATTTACATGCCAGTGTACATCATTTACTCTGTTCTAAAATCTGGCCTAAATACTAATTACTGGTGGCTGACTGGCTCATAGAGAGTCTTACAAGAAGATTTCTATTCTCTATTCTATTGGAAGCTTTTGAATTTGTTACATACTGATGTTTTTGTTGCTTTTCAAAGGTCCTAATACTTTGTGTCTGGCTGGCTATATGTTTAAAAATCTGTTTTTATTTTTTATTTTTTTGTTCTTATGAAACCTGTATTTTTCCACTCAAAAAAGATGCCAAGTAGCTGAGTTAACGTGGAACCTCTTATTCATGTAAGAGATCTAAGTTTTGAACCAAATAGATGACAATAATTATCAAAATTTTGAAAAACTTGGATTGAACTAAATTTACTTCATTAACGATATGATTTCATATCAAATCTACTTGGCATTTGGCACCAATAAATGCCAAAATTAGACAATGATTTAAGTATAATTTTAACAAAATCAAATAACGATGGGGCTGGAGATTGATCTGAGTTGCCCGAGCTCTCGTAGGTCGAGCAGGCTTCAGTCTAGACCTTAATCAAGTCCAAAATTGTTTGAATCATGCCCGGACCTAAAAATAGGGTTGAATAAATTATGGGCCGAGCATAGATTGATGCTTAGCTTGACTTGAGCTTTGCCCAAAGTCCAAGTATGAAAATAAGTTCGTCTTTCCCCAAATGAGAAATTCTTTATCCACCACCTCCGATGGAAAAAAAGTGCACCATCCAATCACATTGGGTCATGCAGTACAATTAATAATAAAATAGATATTTAATATCGTTCAACTTTTTTTTTTCAATACTCTCTAACGAAAATACCCTTTCTCTCTATACAATAAAGGAAAGACAATGTTATTACTTCTTGATACTTTATATGAGTTTCTGTAAAGATATATGACTTTCTGAATAATATATATGATTTCATGCATCTTTATATACTATATTATTGATTATTATAACTTTTTGATGCCTTATATTACTTCTTGTGAATATATATGATATCCTGAACAATATATATGATATCTTAAATAATATATATGACTTTCTAATACCTTATATAAACTTTATGAATATTATGAGAGAGACGGAGGAGGAGAGAGAGGACTGAAACTTCGTGAAGCATTTTTGGGCAATTGTGAACATTATGCATGAACAAGACCTTTCTCATGCTATTCAATGTAAGGGCCAAATGGGTGTCATGTTAGCTTACACCAGCCACCACAAAATGAGAGAGACGGAGAGCCAAGGCTTATGATGTAATATCATTTTCCTTACTTTCTGAACATTAGCTTTGTGAGATAAGGTAGTGTTTTGAAAGCTCGGGTAGGAATTATGCTCGAAATCATAGAAACCAGTGTTAAAATGAAGACTTCTGCATTAGATTGAGGAAAATAGATATAATAAAATATTTATGTATACTAAAATAGCTAAATACATACTATTTAAGATTATCAATATTTTAAATAGATAACTAAAATTAAATATTAATTTAAAAATATTTTATTTAAAAATATCTATGATTTAAATAAAATTATAGATATTTTTCAATCATATCCCACGTATCACATGGAGTTATAAGCTAGTTTAGATAATATATTTGCAAAGAGGAAAAAAATTTAGTGTATGAGCTAAGTTCCTCAACTATTCTATCAAACTCCTTACATAGATTACCCATAGAAGAGAAACAATATTTACCAAATCTACCAAACAAATCTACCATCAGATTCTTACTTGTTTCCTTTGCTACTATTATCAAAACCCCTCCAGAACAAATACGCAGCCTAAAGCAAAAAATCAAGTTTCGTGGATGATGATAATGATTTTTTTTTTTAAATAGGAACTAATTGGTGATGCTATCGTTGCTATCCTCCTTTTTTTTCTATATAAGGGCAATTGTTATTCAGATGCAAATTGGATACTGTTGGGGATAAATCCCGCTCCTGCCGAAGTCCGGCCCGACGCTCAACCCAATGTAACCAGAGGCCACTGAAGAGCTATAGCGCCAGGCGCCAGGCCGAGCCCCTACCACGGCCGAACGGCCTGGAGGCCGAACTCCCCTGCGCCAAGGTCCGGGCCGAACTCCCACCGCCAGCCGAACTTCCTGAGGGCCGAGCTCCTTGGACTCCAAGCGGCTGAACTTCTTCGGGAGACGAACTCCTTCGGACCGACCCCAGGCGAGCCCGTGCTGCCGAACTCCCTCGGACTTCCCACGGCCGAACTCCTTCGGACCAACCTTAGGCGACCGAACTCCTCAGCGAGCCCTGGCCGAACCAACTAGCAACCGAAGTCCTTCAACTGGCCAGCCGAGCTCCTTCGAACCTCTAAGCGGCCGAACTCCTTCGGGCCGACTCCAAGCGGCCGAACTCCTTCGGGCCGACTCCAAGCGGCCGAGCTTCAATGAAGTCCTCTCAGCGGCCAGACTCCTCAGCAGTCGTCACTTAGGCGACCGAACTCCTCAGCAGTCGTCACTGGGCCGAACTCCTCAGCGGTCGCCCTCATCAAACTTCGGCCGACCGAGCTCCTACCGAACTCTCGAGTGTCCAAGCCTCAGCCCAAGCCCCAACAGCCGGCCGAACCCCAGACGGCCGAGCTTCGACTTCTCAGCAGCCGAACTCTTCTGCGGACGAACCTTAGCTGCATACCTCTTGCCAGACGCCTGTGGGAGCCGAACTCCCTCCCATCTTCCTCTTCGGGAGCCCGAACTCCCCCGAAATGGGCACACGACGAAGGCCTTCAACCCTTCATTCGGCAAGCTCTGCAACCATTACTATCAGTCAGTCCGCCGTACCATCGGATCAGTCCACCGCGGGCGATAGCGACCCACTGCCAGGCGGCGATGGCTGTCACCCTCAATCCGCCGCACACGGCACCAGTGGGACTGACTCCGCCGAACCTCGAGCGGTCCGCCAGCACGCGGCTGCAGTTGTCACCATCAAGCTCCATGCTGCCCGACGACTCTCTGCCAGACGGCACAGCCGTCACCATCAACTGAGCTCCGCTATAAAAGGACCCCTCCCGACATACCAAGGCTAAGCTCTCTGGACTCTTAACTCTCTAAGCTCTCCTCCACATCTCTAAGCTCCGGGAACTCATTCCGAGCACTCCATTACTGTTGGTCGGAAACTAACTTGACCGTCGGAGGGTCCTGCCGGAGCCACCACCCCACCGGCTCCGGACGGGACTTCGTTTCGCAGGTCCCCGGCGCCTTCCAGCGGCCTCGATTGAGGCGACCTCCGGCGGCGACGGATTTCTGCACCAACAGATTGGCGCCGTCTGTGGGAACGAGGGACTGAACCTTCAAGGTTCCCTTGTTCTTAAAGGAGTGCTCGGCGACGATTTTCCGCCCCTGCTCCGGATCTTTCTTCTTCCTCTTCAGAATTCCTTCTCTGGAAAGAGGAAATGCCCCCCAGAAGGGCTTCGACGCGTCGCTCGACGGCTTCCGCGGTTCGATCCCCTCCGAGTCCGTCCATCCCTGCTCCGGCCCCGGTGACTCAGCCCCCGTCTATAGCCACGGTGGATACGGAGCAGTTCAACCAGCTCATCCAGCACGTTCGCGGTCTCACGGAGGCGGTGCAGGCGGTGTTGCACCGACAAGTCCCAGTGCCAGCCCGACCGGCGCGGGACTCTCCGAAGTCGGATGATCCATTCCAAGAGCGACCGGCCTGGGCAGCCCGACCTCCGATACCCGGATTGGAGAGGCGGAGGAGGGAGAGCCCTTGTTCGGATCATGGATCGACCAAGGGTGAAGCCTCGCGCCCATCTCACCGGAAAGCCTTGGAGATCAGAGACCGGGAGGACCTGCTGGGCCAAAGGCTCTCGGAAATGGACCGGCGAATTGAAGAACTTCGTCCCCCCTCTCGTGGTGGTGACGTTTGTGCAGACCCTCCTTTCTCGCAGAAAATCATGCAAGAACCTGTTCCGCCGACCTTCGAGCTCCCTCAACTGGAAAGCTACGATGGAACTTCTGATCCGGTTGATCACCTGGGGGCCTTCCGGGCCATGATGCTGCTTCACGGCGCTTCAGATGCCGTGCTGTGCCGAGCCTTCCCGTCTACCTTGAAGGGAGCAGCGAGGAACTGGTACTCGGCGTTGAAGCCCAACACGATCTTCTCATTCGACCAAATGAGCAGTCGGTTCGCGGCCCACTTCATCAGCAGCCGACGACCGAGCCGAGGTTCAGATTCCCTGATGAGCGTCAAGCAGAAGCAAGGGGAATCCATCCGGACTTACGTCACTCGATTCAACGCCGCGGCATTGGAAGTCCGGGACCTGGACCAGTCTGTCGCGATGGCCGCACTTAAGGGCGGCCTTCAGAAAAATAGCTTGCTGTTCTCTCTGGAAAAAAGGTATCCCAGGGACTTCGCCGACCTGCTGGCTCGAGCCGAGAGGCATGCCCGTGCGGAAGAAGCCTTCAAATTGAAAGATGAGGAGCTCGTCAGAAAGGACCGGCTGGCGGACGAGGAAGAGCTGGGTGAAGCTCGGCTGCACTCGCAGACCTCCTACGAAAGCAGGCGGGCCCGAACTCCTCGAACTCGCCCTGATAAGGAGGCGCGAAGGAGTCCACTTCCCGGAAGGTTCCGCCGTTACGCCCCCCTCAACGCTCCTCGAACCCAGATTCTCACCGAAGTAAAACACCAGCTGCCAAGACCGGAAGGATTACGATCTCCCCCAAACAAGCGCAATCGAAATAAGTACTGCCTCTACCATCACGACCACGGCCACGACACGGAGGGATGCATCCAGCTCCGAGACGAAATTGAGGAGCTCGTCAGAACGGGTCGGCTGGGTAAATTCCTCCGGTACCGGCCTGAAGCAGAAAAAGATCGGCTAAGGGCGCTGCCGTAGCCGGACTACAAGAAGGTCGGCCACCTTACGGCGTCACTCACATAGCCCCTGGAAAGATCTCGGTGCATCAGCGATTCGCCATCTCCCAGCAACAAGAGCTTGCACCAAATTGAGGAGTTCAGCATGAGGAGGTCGTCCACCCCGGAACTTATTGCCGAAGAAATGCGGAGGAATCAGCCTTAGGGAGGAGCCCAATCGCCCCTAAGAGAGAAACGGAGAGCAGAAGTTCCCCCGCTGAAGCAGAATGAAGTTCGGCGCGAGGAAGGCCGAACCCACCTATGAGCCCGTCAGCGAGGAAGCTCCGACAAAGAAGTATGAAGTCCTCCCGCGGAAGCTTCCGCGGGAAAGTGGAACGAAGTTCGGCGCAAGAAAGGCCGAACTCACGCTCCAGAATGTCCCCCCCGAAGGAACCGCCTACAAAGTGTTCACTGGAGGCGGAATGAAGTTCGGACGAGAAAAGCCGGGCTCACCCCAAAGCTCGGCATCAAGGTAAAATGAAGCTCGGTGGAAAGCCGAACTCCTCAACTCAACCTCCAAAATAAAGTTCGGCGCCGGCAAGGACGGAACGAAGCCCCCCTCCCAGAAGGTTCCGCAACTACGACCCTCCAACTCGAATCTTCGGCAAAGTTAAGAGCCAACCGCCGAGACCTGAAGGACTACGGCCTCTCCAAATATGCGCGATCAAGGAGAAGATCGGCTATAGGCACTGCCGAAACCGGAAAAGACAAGAAGGTTGTCCGTCCCGCGGCGTCATCAATGCCACCCCAGGGAGGAGCTAGGAGCTAGCCACATCGGTGATTGTCATCCCCAGCGACAAAGTCAAGAGAAGCATGGTCCAAATTGTGAAGGCCGGCAGGAGATGGAGGAGGTCGTCTGGACGGGACTTGCTGCTCGAGAAAGCTCCGAGGAACAACACCCCGTCGACCCTCAAACGAGAGCGCGTTGTCCACGATTTCCTTTCGGTAAAATTCTCCCCTCTGCAAATATTACTTCTGGATGCGAAAACTATGCGATGACAGGAGAGCAGCAGTCGATAATTGCCGCGTTAGGAACAGGAGGAGAACCTCGTCCTAACGCGAGCAACAAGCTCGGCCGCAGGAGATAAGACCTCCCCCGAGCGCGCCATCAACCTCGGCCAGAGATAAGATCTCTCCCGGGCGACCGTTGACAACCTCGGCTAGAGATAAGATCTCTCCCGAGCGACCGTGAACAACCTCGGTTAGGAACAGGAGGAGAACCTCGTCCTAACGCGAGTATCAACCTCGGCTAGAGATAAGATCTCTCCCGAGCGACCGTGAACAACCTCGGTTAGGAACAGGAGGAGAACCTCGTCCTAACACGAAGTCAACGGCAAGAGATAAGATCTCTCCCGAGCGACCGTTGACAACCTCGGCTAGAGATAAGATCTCTCCCGAGCGACCGTGAACAACCTCGGTTAGGAACAGGAGGAGAACCTCGTCCTAACGCGAGTGCCAACCTCGGCTAGAGATAAGATCTCTCCCGAGCGACCGTTGACAACCTCGGCTAGAGATAAGATCTCTCCCGAGCGACCGTGAACAACCTCGGTTAGGAACAGGAGGAGAACCTCGTCCTAACGCGAGTGCCAACCTCGGCTAGAGATAAGATCTCTCCCGAGCGACCGTTGACAACCTCGGCTAGAGATAAGATCTCTCCCGAGCGACCGTGAACAACCTCGGTTAGGAACAGGAGGAGAACCTCGTCCTAACACGAGTGTCAACCTCGGCAAGAGATAAGATCTCTCCCGAGCGACCGTTGACAACCTCGGCTAGAGATAAGATCTCTCCCGAGCGACCGTGAACAACCTCGGTTAGGAACAGGAGGAGAACCTCGTCCTAACGCGAGATCAACCTCGGCTAGAGATAAGATCTCTCCCGAGCGACCGTGAACAACCTCGGTTAGGAACAGGAGGAGAACCTCGTCCTAACACGAGTGTCAACCTCGGCAAGAGATAAGATCTCTCCCGAGCGACCGTTGACAACCTCGGCTAGAGATAAGATCTCTCCCGAGCGACCGTGAACAACCTCGGTTAGGAACAGGAGGAGAACCTCGTCCTAACGCGAGCATCAACCTCGGCTAGAGATAAGATCTCTCCCGAGCGACCGTTGACAACCTCGGCTAGAGATAAGATCTCTCCCGAGCGACCGTGAACAACCTCGGTTAGGAACAGGAGGAGAACCTCGTCCTAACGCGAGTATCAACCTCGGCTAGAGATAAGATCTCTCCCGAGCGACCGTGAACAACCTCGGTTAGGAACAGGAGGAGAACCTCGTCCTAACACGGTCAACCTCGGCAAGAGATAAGATCTCTCCCGAGCGACCGTTGACAACCTCGGCTAGAGATAAGATCTCTCCCGAGCGACCGTGAACAACCTCGGTTAGGAACAGGAGGAGAACCTCGTCCTAACGCGAGTAACAACCTCGGCTAGAGATAAGATCTCTCCCGAGCGACCGTGAACAACCTCGGTTAGGAACAGGAGGAGAACCTCGTCCTAACAACCTCGGCTGCAGGAGATAAGATCTCCCCCGAGCGCGCACTCGGCGCAGGAGATAAGACCTCCCCCGAGCGCGCCATCAACCTCGGCTAGAGATAAGATCTCTCCCGAGCGACCGTTGACAACCTCGGCTAGAGATAAGATCTCTCCCGAGCGACCGTGAACAACCTCGGTTAGGAACAGGAGGAGAACCTCGTCCTAACAACCTCGGCTGCAGGAGATAAGATCTCCCCCGAGCGCGCACTTCACTTCGACCGCAGGAGATAAGATCTCCCCCGAGGGAAGCTCGGCCGTAGGAGATAAGATCTCCCCCGAGCGCGCACTTTAACCTCGGCTGCAAGATAGGAGGTCTCCCTCGAGTCGACTTCAACTGACGAAGATAATGTCGCCTCCCGAGGAGCTCAAATTCCGACCTCGACCGAAGGAAGGCGAGTCTTACTTCGGCTGCAACATCAGCTTCATCGACTTTGGCCGGAAACGAGTTCCATTTCAACTCCAAACATCGACTGAAGATGAGGTCTCCCCCAAGCCTCAGCCTCAACTTCAGCGTCAATCTTGGCTGGAGATGAGACCTCCCCGAGCTTCAGATGCAACGAATGCGGAGCCTGGAAGAAGACTTCGGCAGTCGCCTGTTCTGGTACTCCCTTCCTTCAATTTTTGAACTCGGGAGTGGGGGGGCTACTGTTGGGGATAAATCCCGCTCCTGCCGAAGCCCGGCCCGACGCTCAACCCAATGTAACCAGTAGGCCACTGAAGAGCTATAGCGCCAGGCGCCAGGCCGAGCCCCTACCACGGCCGAACGGCCTGGAGGCCGAACTCCCCTGCGCCAAGGTCCGGGCCGAACTCCCACCGCCAGCCGAACTTCCTGAGGGCCGAGCTCCTTGGACTCCAAGCGGCTGAACTTCTTCGGGAGACGAACTCCTTCGGACCGACCCCAGGCGAGCCCGTGCTGCCGAACTCCCTCGGACTTCCCACGGCCGAACTCCTTCGGACCGACCTTAGGCGACCGAACTCCTCAGCGAGCCCTGGCCGAACCAACTAGCAACCGAAGTCCTTCAACTGGCCAGCCGAGCTCCTTCGAACCTCTAAGCGGCCGAACTCCTCGGGCCGACTCCAGCGGCCGAACTCCTTCGGGCCGACTCCAAGCGGCCGAGCTTCAATGAAGTCCTCTCAGCGGCCGAACTCCTCAGCAGTCGTCACTTAGGAGCCCGAACTCCTCAGCAGTCGTCACTGGGCCGAACTCCTCAGCGGTCGCCCTCATCAAACTTCGGCCGACCGAGCTCCTACCGAACTCTCGAGTGTCCAAGCCTCAGCCCAAGCCCCAACAGCCGGCCGAACCCCAGACGGCCGAGCTTCGACTTCTCAGCAGCCGAACTCTTCTGCGGACGAGCCTTAGCTGCATACCTCTTGCCAGACGCCTATGGGAGCCGAACTCCCTCCCATCTTCCTCTTCGGGAGCCCGAACTCCCCCGAAATGGGCACACGACGAAGGCCTTCAACCCTTCATTCGGCAAGCTCTGCAACCATTACTATCAGTCAGTCCGCCGTACCATCGGTCAGTCCGCCGCGGGCGATAGCGACCCACTGCCAGGCGGCGATGGCTGTCACCCTCAATCCGCCGCACACGGCACCAGTGGGACTGACTCCGCCGAACCTCGAGCGGTCCGCCAGCACGCGGCTGCAGTTGTCACCATCAAGCTCCATGCTGCCCGACGACTCTCTGCCAGACGGCACAGCCGTCACCATCAACTGAGCTCCGCTATAAAAGGACCCCTCCCGACATACCAAGGCTAAGCTCTCTGGACTCTTAACTCTCTAAGCTCTCCTCCACATCTCTAAGCTCGGGGACTCATTCCGAGCACTCCATTACTGTTGGTCGGAAACTAACTTGACCGTCGGAGGGTCCTGCCGGAGCCACCACCCCACCGGCTCCGGACGGGACTTCGTTTCGCAGGTCCCCGGCGCCTTCCAGCGGCCTCGATTGAGGCGACCTCCGGCGGCGACGGATTTCTGCACCAACAGATACCAAGCATATCTTTGCAATATGAGATGGTACTCCTTTTTTTTTGTTGTGTGATTTGTGAATAATGAATTTATTGCCATACTAGCGTCCTAGGAAGTTTTATAGCCAAAAAAAAGGCATGAGGAAGTCCAAAATATATGTTAATATTACCATAAAATGCAATAAGCACATATCTTTAAGTGTGTAACTTGATGCTTAAAATGAGATAAAATGCTAAATAGAAGAAGCTTAGAGGTAAGGTTAGCTAAACATGTTCTTCAAACATATAATATAATCATGTCTTTCTTCTAAGGCTCTCAAACAAATCATACTTCTCCTTGATGATTTGAAAGGAAGCATGTGTATATAGAAAAAAGAAATTTTTTTTTCCCTTTGGACAAACAAAGATGTCTTTCGTTATTTGATTCAGTGGAAAATTTGTTATTTGAATAAGAATTAAGTAATTTTACATTTTGAAAAACTAAGAATGCATTTGGTTAGTCATTAAAAAAAATATATATTTTTTATTTTTTTAAAAATAAAAATTAAAAAATAATATTATGAAAAATAAAAGATAAGAATAAAAAAATTAAAATAATTATTTTATATATAAAATAAAAAAAAATTACTTTTTTATTTTTTATTTTTTTATTTTTTCTTCTTAAAACTTGCTTTCTCCTAATATCGGTCTACAACAAAGCCATCCAATTTGCAGTAAAATCCGGCGATGCTGATGGAGCCCTGTAGCTGGGACCCGATGGTGCGAGTTGATCGAAGAAAGCCCGGCGCTTTCACGTACAATGTTCGTATCTCTGGTTTGTGGAGGGAGCGGCAAGCTGGAGATGCCCAGAAGCTCTTTGATGAAATGGTGGAGAGGAAAATCTCGCCGACTACTGTCACATTTAACATGATGACTGATAGGTATTGTAAAGCTGGAGACTTGGATTCTCCTTTTGGAATGCGGGACAGGATACGGGTTTTGGTTTGAAGCCAAACCTCATCACGTACAATTCACGGGTTTCTGGGCTCTGTCATGCTCGCCGCATGGACGAGACCAACAGTTGTTGGAAGAGATGGAGGCTGATGCGCCTGTGCCTGATGGATTCACGTATGGTATTCTATTTGATGGGCATTCAAGATGTGGGAATGTGGAGCCACTGCTTAATTTGTTTGATGAATCGATGGAAAAGGGTGTGCAGATTAAAGCCTAAACATGTAATATTGAAAAATACTTTCTACAACGCGGATGGTACAAAATAACGTGCACGGCATGGGGTAATTGGCTAGCACATGGGTTCAGAAGCAAAAAAATAATTTTTTTGGAGGCGCTGTGCTCCAACCCCATGCACTGATCGATCACCATAAGCGGTGTGCGCCATCCCGCACCGCCTGCAGTGTAGAAAGTATTTTTCTGCAATATTTTGTTGAATGAGCTTTATAAGAACGAAAAGGCTTTGAAAGCTGAATAGATCTTGGAGAAGCTGACACAAAAGGGTTTGGTTCCAACAAATTTGATTTATACTACGATAGAATATGGTTTGATTGATTAATTTTGAATCTTATATTTTAATATAAAAATAATAATAAAATATTATGTTTATCAAAAATATTTTTTATTTTTTTTAATTTTTTGCTTTATAGCAACGTTATTATCAAACATACTTTTTGATTTTTTAATTTTACTCAATAACAAAAATAAAAAAATAAAAAATATTTTTTTAAAAAATAAAAATTAAAAATAAAAAAATGTAATCAAATGCATCCCAAACTTCTAATTTCTATTATTTTTGGTGGGAAACAAAATGTAGAAGAGTTTTAGATTTTGGAAATCACTTTCCTATACTCCCATATTTTCTTCCTTATCAAACCATTAAGAATACTGGATTTTTTTAGGACATTTAGTTTTCCAAGCTCTTACTAAGAGACATAAACATCATCACTGAAGAAAAGTATATCTAGGAGAGCAACTTGGTCATTCAATGCATTGCAAAAGCCATGTGACTTGCGAATGTTTGTTCATTCCAGCAGCTTAATCATACAATGCATAGCATTGCATGAACCATGTAATGATCTCATATTTTCATAATTCGTTCACCTTTTTACATGCTATTAGATAATGCAGTAGAACTTATAGCACCTCATATTTCAATAAAGCTATAACAAACAGAATTATTGAAAACATTTAAAATTAAAAAAATTATAGTGCCCATCAACACTCCATGCATGACTAATAGAAACCAAGAAGCAAGAAGTATTTAAAAAAAAGAAAAAAAAAAGATTGTCCACCAGATAATTAGTTTCTCTGAATACATATTGGCCTTGCTGTAGCCAATGTTTCGGCTCATGCGTTATTGGTGGACGATGTCCGTTTCCTCTGGCTACATCTCATTCTCTTATATTGTTTATAAAAAAAGCATTAGCATCGGGAAGCCGGGTGGTCCAAACCACCTACCTCCATGGGAAACATCATCTTTTGAGCGTTGCTTGTTGATATTGCCGGATTTTGTCGGCCCCTTGCATGCGTGTCTCAACTCCAAGTACGTGTCGAATCCTTGCCCGCAAACAAGTTCAAACTGCTGTCTCAACTGCCAGGCGAAACAGCCAATCCTACCCTCCTTCCAAGTTCGCATCCGTCACGCTCGGTCGCACGTATCCCACACGCCCTGCTATTTTTTACCTTTTTATTTTATAGGACGGGCCATTTATAGAATTCCTGTGTGACTACATCCAAAAATATCAGAAAATAAAAGCAGTCTATGGTGGTTGCTCCAGGTGCTCTACGATTAAAACAACCACTCAATCGGTTGTCAAATTTATCTTCCGAAAGATGTGCCCGATAAAAAGATCCGCACAGCCAAATAAAAAGGTTGCTATGTCCCGCAAAAGAAAATGGATGGCCTCGTTCCACATACACCTCCGTATCCAAGTAATCATAATGGCCGTCACCCTCAATAATCAGATGGTCCGCATGAAAGTTTCGACTAGCATAATTGATCCCTGCCCATGCTGCATGGAGTTTTGCAGTAGGGACTGAGGGCTTATGGAGATGGATGTCCCCAGCCGCAATAAATTTGAAAGTTGGATCATGGATCATAAAGCTTGCACCTTCAATCTTACTTCTGATACTACTGTCACAATTGACCTTAAGATACATCAAAGAAGGAGGCTTCCAAATGATGAATACTCGAAAGAATGCTGCATGAGCAAGATGGAGCTCTAGGTCTTTGAAGGTCTTAAAATCATATTGATCATCTTAGCTGCCAAGGATAGAGCTCTCTCTAGAATAAATCTCGCCGAACACCTCTTGATCTCAAAGACCAGGCAATTTTTGGATAACTAAATTTGGTAGGCAATATAAGATGTTATTGTTAGATATGTATGCTCTAGAAGCCAGATTGGCTGATATTTGTAATACACTTTTAAGGATAAAATTATAATTTTAACTATAAATAATAAAATAGATTATTCTCTATCACAGTGTGTATTTTGAAAGTGTTTGTGATACATTCTTTGAGTTAATGGTAATAATAGTTCATATTTTCAAGAGTTGAAAATTTAAGACATGAATTTTCATTATTAATTCATAAAATGCTCCCAACCGTAGGATCATCATGATGATGGTGATTAATCCGAAAAGTTGGTATATGATCGCTTCTTTAGGAGAGATGAGTCTTAAGTCACTATTACAGAAAAGGACTATGACAGCGGTTCGTAACCACTGTCGTAGCCCAAAAAATCGCTGCCATAAGCTATGGCAGCGATTTTTAAACCGCTGCTACTGCAACCATTATCGTAACTCTATGACAGCGGTTGTTGTAGCAGTTGTTTGAACTGCCGCTATAGATAGCCTATTGCAGCAGTTTATAAATCTCTACAATATATCAACCTATAGCAGCGGTTACATAACCGCTGCCATATGTAATCTATCGCAGCGATTTCTTAACCGCTGCCATAGGTCTAATATAGCGATTGGCACCGTTTGCACCATGGACTTATGGCAGTGGTTATAAAATCACTGCCGTAGATCTTGAATAATTAAAAAATTAAAATTTTTATTTTTTTAGTATATTTTATCTGATAAATATAGATATATAACATAAAAAAATATAATAAACACATAAATTAATCTAAAATGCTAAAATTTTATTATCGAATAAAATTTATTATAATATTTTTCAAAAAAATAAAATACATCAAAAGTCTCCTAAATCTACATCATCGTCGTCGTTACCAGGAGCCGAAGCTAGAGCCGAAGCTGGAGCTGGTGCTGAAGCCGGAGTTGGAGCTGGAGCTAAAATATCCAACATATCCTTAAAGTCCGTGACTCCAAAACATGTGCTGAGCGTCGACATCATGTCTCTCACGATATCCTCCAGATGAGATGCGCGCTCAGCCCAATCTGCCCGCATCGCAGTATGATTTATCTATGCCAATGCCTTCCGACTGACGACATCGAAAGTCTATGAGGAGACGCTCGTCTCGGACTAGTAGCTCGTCGACGTGTGTCCGGGCCTGCATCGGATCATCCTAGAGTGCTCAAGCTCCAAGATCTGAGACAGATGATTATGAGGCCCAGAGATATCTGGGCCCTCACTCGCGAGCGCATCTAACTGATCCTGTAATTATAAATTAAAATAAAATTTTATAAGAAATACTATAATACTAATCATATATACTAATATATTTAATACTTACAAAAATACGTCCGATCGCGACATTTATCGGCCTACCCATCTTGTCCATGTGGCTGGATCGGAAGATCTCACTACGACTGGGCATCACTCCATTTCTCATCAGCTATAACAAAGAATAAATTTATCAGAAAGATGATAAAAAATATGAATTTAATTTATCTAGTAAGATTTAGAATTAATTACCTCTCTATGCACACGATTGGCCATAGTCTCGCGATCTAGAGTATGCGTATACTCCTGGACTGTACGATTCTTCCGATTCTGATGAGAGATAGCTTAACAAGTATTCAAATAAATAATAAATATTTAAATAAAACTTTAAGCATATTGAAAAATTTAAAAATTAAAAATTTTATCTCAAACTTCTGGCTCCTCCAGTGTTTAACCATCCTCTCCCACTGACTTGAAGGACAGTCCTATATCCAGAGAATAAGCTCCTCCGGAGTGTCTCCTCGGTGCTCGAGCCATCCTCTATGGAGCTTGACCTTATAACTCCGGTACAACTCTCCAATCTTTCTCAGTCGAAAATCTCGAGCCCTCTCATAATCGGAGAAGTCATACCTTCTCTACACAAAGTTATCAAAAATTAGTTATAAAATTATTCTAATCAAACATATATAGTATAAATATATAAAATACATAAATATAACTAAGATGCACATACTTATCCATATCTCCTCCCATACTCGATCCATGATGGCAACATCCATCAAAAATCAGTTTCTGGGCTCTACGGGAATGATGTCCGACCACCTCACAAGTACTCCAAAAAAGGAATGCATCTCCCATGCGGTCTTTTCTACCGATCTTCCCTCCGCATCGTAATAGACCATCACCTGATGCTGACAGTTCCATACGTGTGCCATACATATGGGATCGTGAAATATCCGATTGGATGATGCACCTGCAATGCAAATACGTTATGCAAATATATAAGTATACAGATACTACATAAAAAATAAAGTTGTGCTAATATAATAAAAATATATACTCAGATGCCTGCGTAGTAGCATATATCTCAGATATGGGTGATGGTAGAGACTCAGCTATCGATGGAGTAGATGCCGTCGGTGGAGTAGATGCTGATGGTGAAGGTTTCTAAGGAGCCGATGCTAAGGTGGATGAAGTATGCTCCGACTGCTCCTTAGATGCTGAACTGCGCATAACCCACCGAGGGACAGGGGTGAAAGCTAGATGGCATTTTGATGCCATCGTGATCTGTAATATTAATGAACATTAATCAATATAACATGTTGAACAATAATATTAGTGTAGTATTAATAAATGATCTCTAATATTTATACCAAATGGGGGTTCTCTTAGTGGCCGGCATGGTATGGCACGGCTTACCGGTATGGTACATATTTTTCTTAAGCTTTCAAAAATTAGAAGAAAAAGAGCTCTTTGACCAAAATAAGAAAAATATAAAGAAAAATTTAAATAAAAATTAATAATTAGATTTTAATAATTTATATCAAAATATTGAAGTCATCGTCCAGTGGCATCTATAATATGGATATCACCATCGCTCCTGACAAATGTGTCTGAGACCTCAACAGTATTAGATAAGTTTTATCCTAGAGAAGCACTTTGCATGTATGATCCAATATCATCATCAACTTCGGTATCATCAAAAATATGCTTAGGCACCATCCTCACAATAACATCCCATTGAGGCTCCAAAAAATCACTAACGTAGAAGACTTAACTAGCTTGGAAGGTAAGTATATACGGTTCTTCAGTGCGGAGATAGCGTTGCATGTTAACGAGAGTAAAATTACACTCATCAATCTTCATCCCAAATTGTGATAAAGTGTCAAACCAATCATACTTCATCAATGCGATCCTCCCTTTAGAATAATAGTCCAAGATGACGATCTTCTCCACCACGTCATAATAGTTCAAATCCTCCGTACGAGGCTGTGAATCCCTCGAGCTAGCATAACATTCAATGATGGCATTTAACATGATACCACTATTTTATATTGCCATATTTATGGATCTGCTATGAATATTAAACTTATAGCCGTTAATGACGAGCTGTTTATACTCATGTACGATATGATTAGGACCCATTGAAAGAAAATGCACTTCATGGCTCACATCACTGAGCAGCAATCTTCACACCTAATTAAGGAGATGACACCTAATTAGTAAATATGTTCCAATAAGTTGTACCAGGCAAGAATATATAATCGCTTACATGATCTTTGAACTATTCAGAAAATTCGTTGCTATGCATTTTTTCTTTCTCCCGCATACTTAGAGCGTCATATTTTACTCTTATGATCTTCTTATATTTACTGCATGCATAAAAAATAAATTTATGTATAATTGAATATTTTTTTCTAATTATTATGAAATAAATAATACTAAATGACTCACCTTATGTACGGCTCAATGACATCACAGTTGAAGAGCACGTAGCGGTGTGCCTTATCCCTTTCCTCAATGCTCAAATCAGTAAGGTGGTATGAAGTGGAAAGTCCATCTGACTGTGGAATGGACTCAAATGCAGGCTCAATTGGCTCATACTAATCATCCTAATTTTTTATTGATCAATTATGACGTGTCTCAAGCTTGTTTAAGTATATGGTACAAAAATTCATACACTCTTAACCCAAATAATCTTCTACTATAGATCCTTCCGGACGATTCATATTTCTTACATAAGATTTCAGAGTTTGAATATTTCTCTCAGTAGGATACATCCATCGATAGAACACTAAACTTCTAAGTGCAACTTCTCCCGTAAGGTGCACGGTGAGATGCATCATAATCATGAAAAATTATAGTAAAAATATCTTCTCTAGATCATATAATATAGTCACCGTCCTTGCCTTCATTTTCTTTACGTCTTTCTTAAGCAAGCTCTTTGCATAAATGTCTCTGTAAAAGTTGCAAAGATGAATAACCGTCATTCTAACATTTTTTGGCAACACACGGTGAATAGCTATTGGGATCAATTCCTACATCAGTACATGATAATCATGAGACTTCAATCCCTTAAGTTTGACATCCTTACTATTCACACACTTTGATATGTTGCTTGAGTATTCATCAGGGACCTTTATGTTTTCCAACACACAAAGAAATATGGACCGTTCGGAGATATTCATAACATAGCATGCATAAGGAAGCCTCCACTGTTCTCTCCCTATCGGCTCTGGATGAAGTGATCTTCTAATACCCCATTCTTTTAAGTCAAGTTGAAAATTTAAGTCATCCTTGGTCTTATCCTTGATATTCAAGATTGTTGCCGAAAAGAACTCGCATACATTCTTTTCAATATTTATTACATCTAAACAGTAGCGTAATAATTTTATCTCCCAATATGGCAAGTCAAAGAAAATGCTCCTTTTCCTCTAATTAAAGTGTGTGTCATTTTTCTTTGATTGACGCTTTCTTTTTTATCACAAATCGAATCATCTTTTCCAAATTCAATACTGAGACCATCCAACTCTCTAAGTACTTCACATCCAAACATCCGGTCAGGCACCTCATCTTCTTCAATAGTGCCATCGAAGGAGCGTGCATCCCTTCTATATAGATGGTTTCGATGAAAAAAATGTCGCCATATAGCTAAAGCTCCTCCGATGTATCAACCTTCTAGATCAAATATTTCTTTCATAGACCGGGCATGCTAGCTTACCTTTGGTGCTCCAACCCAACATTAAGACGTAGACTGGAAAGTCATTTATTGTTCACAAAAGTATTGCGCACATGGAGAATAACTCATTCAGCAAAGCATCAAAAGTTGAAATACCTTGAATGCTCCATGACTGTTTCAGCTCGACAATAAGAAGCTGCAAATAAACATCAATGTCATTAGCTACCTTCATCGATCTAGGGATGAGCATTGTCATGAAAGCAAAGAATTTTTTCATACACATCCATGGTGGGAGATTGTAAACATGAATAAATATTGGCTATACACTATGGACAGTATTTATATACTTGAACGGCTTGAAACCATCGCACGACAAGCCCAACCTTACATTATGTATCTCTTGTGCAAAGTCGAGATGTAATTCACTAAAATTTTGTCATGCCTCTCCATCGGCTGGATGCCTCAATGCATCATCTTTTGTTCGATCCTTTTTATGTCATCTCATGTCCTTCGATGTCTTTGCCGACATAAATAATTTTTGTAATCTCGAAATCAAAAAAAAGTGCTACATCAACTTTTGAGGTACACTAGTTAATGTGCCGTCTTTATTCCGTTTTCATCTTGATACACTACACCTCGTGCACTCGTTGTGGTTGACATCTCCCTCCCAATTAGAGCATGCAATCATTGGAACATGCATGTATCTTGATATAAGTAAAGCCTAGCTGTTCAATAATCTTTGATGCCTCATAATTATTCTTCGAAATTCATGCATCATCCGAAAGAATGTCCTTTAAAAGCTCTAGTATGCAGTTCACTCCATTATTACTGAACCCATTGAAGTATTTTGCATGATACAATTGGATTAAGAACTCAAGCTTCGCCATTTTTTCACATCTTGGATACAACGGAACATTAGCATCCTCCATCAACTTGCGGACCTTCTCCACATCCTCACTGTTTATCATTCGACCAATCATAGGATCAGATATGAACATAGATGCACCATCATTATGGCCAACAAATGAAAAAATATCACGAACCATTTGTTCCACTTCCTCTTTAGGTTGATCGCCTCCTTGCAACCTACTCTCACCATGTTGGTCCCAACAAATTTAATAATCGACTTTAAAGCCATAAATAATTAGGTGATCATTGACATTTTGATGAGGTAGCCACGGCCCATTCATACACTTTTTATAAGGACATTAGATCAGTCCATGGTCTCCAAATTTTTTTATAGCATAATCAAGAAATTTTTGAAGTCCAGCCTCATATTCTGGCGAGAGCCTACTAAACTTTATCCACTCTTTATCCATTTTAAAAATGATGATACTGCAAGTAAATCATGTGTGGAACTCAGATTAAATATCATTTTTAGATATGTAATAAATACACCCTATCACCAACTAAGAGGTAAAGATAGATCCTATCCCATTCAAAAATTGCGTTAATTCTATAGGTTCATTATAGTAATCAAATGATATGCAATAGTGATCGAATGAAATTTTGGCAGCATTTTTCTTTAGTTCTCCTATGTAGAAAGAGCAAAAGAAAAATACTATCCAAAATTTCATTCAAAATCCTTAGTATACCGTTTGATTGTTATAATTACCATAGAATTATCTATAATTTTTAAACTATCTATATTAGACAATCAATTAATTATTATACATAATTCTCTAATCTATATAATTACATATAATTGTATGGATGTCGAAGATTATATACACAAATCAATTGATGGGTCTATCATTATGCAATGCAATAAATAAAAGCAACAAGATATAAACATCCAAAAAATATTATGTAATAAATTCTACAACATAAATTACATTCATAAATAATTAAGGATGAACAACAGTCGTAAATTCGATCTCTTGCGCGAACCTTGGTGTTAATCCAGAAATCTGAAAGAAGAACAAAATAGATGATGGTGACATCTTAGGGCTTAAAATTGGAACCTTAGAGAGACATATCAAATTTTATTCGCTTAGAAGTCGAGCTAACTCCGTGCCTGAACAGCCGGCTCCATGCCTGACACATCTGGCTTGGGTCCTTCCTCAGTCGGCTCGACTGCATATCCGAACTGGCTCGGTTGTATACCATTCCTTCGATCACTCCCTCCCTCGATCTCTCTCGCCGACGATGGCGGCGAGGCCAAACCCCTCCCTCCCAGCTTTTCCATCTCTCGATCTTCCTCTCTTCCTCTCTCGATCTTCCTCACCGATGAGGCTAGACCCCATCCCTCCCTCTCTCACTCTCTCGATCTCCCTCACCGGTAAGGCCGGACCCCATCCCTCCCAGTGATGCCGGCAAGGCTGGACCCCCTCCCTCCTCTCGATATCCCACTCTTCCTCTCTCAATCTCTCTCGTCGGTGAGGTCGGACCCCCTCCCTCCTAATGATGGCAGCGAGGTCGGACCCCCTCCCTCTCCATGATGGTGGTGAGGTCGGATCCCTCCCTTCCTCTCTCCCTATCTCGATCTCCCTCATCGACGATGGTGGCAAGGCCGAACCCCCTCCCTCCCAATGATGGTGGTAAGGCCGGACCCCCTCCCTTCCAATGATAGCGGTGAGGCTGGATCCCTTCCTTCCTCTCTCCCTTTCTTGATCTTCCTCGTCGGTGATGGCGGCGAGGCCGGACCCCCTCCCTTCCACTCTCGATCTCCCTTACCGACGGTCGGTGAGTGACCTGCCCTTCCTCTCTCAATCTGTCGGTCTTCCTCTCAGTCTCTCCATTTCTTAGTTTTGGATCCTAAAATCGGGTCGAGCCTTTCGAGATCCATTAGGATTCAAATTTGGTACTTCAAGTACAGATCCATCAAGTATTCGAATTTGGATCCAATACCAGTAATTAAAATTAAATCTAAATCTGAATATTAAATTCTGATCCGAACCCAATTCGTTGATAGATCTAGTCCATAGCCACCGATATAACACAGCCCAAGGCTACCGCCATGGCATGGCCCAAAAACTATGATATATAGATAATTATAATATTTATAATAAATATTTATAATATTTATTATAAATATTTTATAAATTATTATAAATATATATGATTAATAAATAATACTATAAAATTAAAAAAAAATTATACCTATGACTATAGAGAGTGGGTCGCACCGAAAACTCCAAGGATCATCGACGATGATGCTAGAGAAGGATGACGACACTAGAGATAATCTACGAAACAAAAGCAAGATAGTGAGATAGAGAAGAGAGAGAAAGAGAAAAGAGAGAGAGAGAGCAGGGTGAAGCAAAAAATTTATTTTTTGGATCAAATTCGTTCAAATCTGATTTAACCAAGAGGAATATTTCAAAAATTTTTTACTAAGATCTAAATCAGATCTGATATTTTTCAGATCTAATTTGATAGATCTAATAAAATAAATTAAATTAAATTAAATTTATATCTTATTCTTGAGTAATATTATTATCCTATGATGATCATGCTGATTGTCTGAGATTCTGGATGTAGCTACGCAATCGTCTGGCCTCTATCGGTATCCACTCGAGCAGGATTTGGATATCTCCTCCTTCTCAATCTTTCTTTCAAAGATCAAATCTGGATCTGATCTTGAAGGTCTTCAAAATAATTTTTGAAGATTCGATGTCATCTTTTGCAGCAGTGCAGCCTTCTTCCTTTCTTATCGCTTTTCTCTTGCCTGGATCGCACCAAACTGAAGCCCAAAGCCCCTTGGATGTGGAGAGGAGAGAGAGGATTAGAGGTAGGCATGGAGGAGAGAGGGAGATGGCTATGTGGCATGGGCAAGGGGAGAACCTCTCTAAATCTAGGCGCAGATAGGGTTTATATAGATCCTACTGCACCATGTGGTGCCACATCATCCCGATCAATCACGTCTCTTCGTGCAATTAGATCTAAATTTGATTGGTGGGATGACATCACTTGATCCAATTAGATGAGAGCCCCTCTCCAACATCCTTAGGTGGTGCCAAGACTGATCAAAGTAGAGTCTTAGGCGCCACCTAAGTTTATTCCATGAAGCAATTTAGAGTTCCATCTATATGGGACTGCAGGCGTCATTATTCTTGGGTGCACGCCTCCCTAGGTGTATGCCTCCTTTTCTCTTTCTAGTAGGGGGACAAACCCCCATCTACTCTTCTATGGATGCATGACATATGGGCAGATGTTTAAGGGTAAAAGGTCAACGTTTGACCAAAGTCAAAAGATAAGAATTAGTAGGTGATGAAAAATGATAGGTGTTATCTCAAATTTATCTCATAAATTAAGACAAGCTTTTTTTGATTTGGACTAGCTCCAATCAGATCAAGTAAAGGTACTTGAGTGAGCCCAAAAATATTTGGCTCAGTTGAGACAATATTTAATGATTGTTGAAGGAGAACTTTAGACTCAATCGTGTGCTAGCACAATTTCGTTGAACCTAATTGAATTTAATTCAAATCAATTGAACTGGGTTAGTTCAATTGATGATATCTAGATTCAAATCTTTATTTATGTAATCCAATTATATTCAATTCTGTATGATAATGAGATATGTCGCGATCTCTATCATCGACATCATTGAAACACCTTCTAATGGATTAGAATTTTTCTGATTCAGACGATTAGAATGATCGATCATCTAAATCATTCTAATTACTCCCAAAATCTACTAGTGATACCTAGTAGTATATGGTGGCAATCCATCAGAATTGAAAATGAATCTCTCGGTGTAGTTATATGTGTGATTAACTTCTTCTATCTTGAGTCTCGATCGGTTTAGGGTTAAGATGAACTCGTCAAACTCTAATTTTCGTCATATGAATTAATCATTCGATTCAAGTTCGATATGAAAATCTTAATAAAAATTTTTTAATCATTTCACTTTGCCATGGCCATGGGCTTATGGACTTGATTCTCATGATCATCATAGGGCTGCTCCTCATCTACTGAGGTAGATGGATTTTCTCTTGGTGCAATCCAATTCCTATAATAAATATGCTATAGCCAACATACACCTCAGAGTTTTGGATGGCTAGAAGATCGAGTCATGGTATAGTCAAACTATAACATCCTTAAGGTGAATTGTCGATGCATCTTAGATCAAAGAATCAGACATACCACTGTAGCTTCGAGCCAGTTATCGATGAGAAGGTAGACTTTCTTATGACTACTCAAGGTGGTCACGCTTAGTACCCTCGTTCTCTAACGAGTATCTATACTCTCGCTCCCGGTGTCTCTACACCATAGACTCAAGACTCATCTATTATAAAGAAGTGATTGTACACCAACCTTTCGGATCAATCACCATCCTCATGATGATCCTACGGTCAGAAGCATTTTATGAGTTAATAATAAAAATTCATGTCTTAAATTTTCAACTCTTGAAAATAAGAATTATCATTACCATTAACTCAAGGAATGTATCACAGACACTAAATACATATTGTGATAGAAAATAACTCATTTTATTATTTATAGTCAAAATTGTAATTTTGCCTTTAGAAGTGTATAACAAGGGTCAGCTAATTTTGGCTTCTAGGACACACATATCTAACATAGGGGTGGTCGGGGATGTGGGGCCAGGAGGATGGGGCACAGTGACGAGGAGGCCCGAAAGGCACAATGACGGGGAGGGTCGGCGACCGAGAGGGGGAGTGTGGGGGTGGGAGGGCCGGTGGAGGGTGGCGGGGAGGGGCGGTCGGGGATGGAGGGGCTAGGGGGTGGGGGTGGCAGGGAGGGGCGATCAAGGATGGACGAAAGGAGGGGCAGCTAGGGGGAGGGTGGGGTAGGGGCCGGATGGGGGTGGCAGGAAGGGACGGTCGGAGATGGGGGGCTGGCAGGATGGTGGAGAGGGACAGTCGGGGATGGGGGAAGGAGGGGCAGTCAGGGGGAGTGGGGGTGGGGGGGCCGGTGGGGGATGGCGGGTGGCAGGGAGGAGCGATCGAGGATAGGGGGGAGGGGCGACATCGATTGAGGAGGAAGGAGGGGCAGCATCGGTCGGAGGGGGAGAAGCCTCATCAACGATGGAGAGGAGGAGGAGAGATAGAGAGAGAGATCGAACGCACATGGAAGAAAGGCAGAAAAAATTTGGAGATTTCTAACCTAACCTACGACAGCGATTATCGAACCACTGCCATAAATCTATAATAGTAATTATCCAAAATCGCTATCATAGATCTACAGCAGTGGTTCTATAACCGTTGCTATAGATCTACGGCAGTGGTTCTATAACCATTGCTATAGCAGCGATTTTTGATAACCACTGCCATAGGTTGAAAATAATTTTTTTTATTTTTTTCTTAAATATTATATAATTTTAAAATTTAATGTCCATCTTCATCATTCATTATCTAAATAATTATCATTAGAATGTCATTGCAAAAGATCGCCTCAATCCGATGGCCCTAGCTTCATCGATAAAAAAAAATTGATTTCGACGATCACGAACGACGATGCGATGATTTAATAGATGGAGATCTTCGATGGATCTAAAAATCTACAATAATAATTTTGATGATATTTATAGTATACTATCAAAATTTTACTTCAATCGGATATCGTTATCATTGTCAATTTAGTATGGAATGATTTTGGCCGTTAAATTAGAAATAAGCGATCAAAGGGTTAAACGGCATTCAATTATGAGATAATTTTTTAGTTAAATGATCTTTATTATAATTTTAAATATTTTATATGATGATGATAGTAAAATTTAAATAATTTTCGTATAAACTATTTATGTTAAGCAGATATTGCAAAAGCACGAGCATAGCAACCAGTGAAGTTTTAGAATGGTTATCAAAAGATGTATAGTTTTAGATCATTCTTCATCTCACAAGTTGAATTTTATAATCACCATCATAAAAAAATGATTAAAGTAGTAGCCAAGATCATTTATAAAAAAAATTATCTCATAATCGGATATCGTTTGGACCTTTGATCACTCGTTTATTATTTAACGGTCGAAACTAATCTATACTAAATTGACCAAGATAACGATATTCGATTGAAGTGAAACTTTACTAGCACACTACAAACATCATCGAGATCATTATTGCAGATTTTTGAATTCATCGAAGGTCTCCATTTATCAGATCATCGTATCATCATTTGTAATTATTGAAATCGAATTTTTCTGATCGATGAAGCTAGAGCCATCGGATCGAGGCGATCTTTTGCGATGACACTCTAATGATAATTATTTAGATAATGAATGATAAAGATGGATATTAAATTTTAAAATTATATAATATTTAAAATATATATATATGGCAGCGGTTATAATTAACCGCTACCATAAATAAGCTTATAGCGGTGGTTTCCACTAACCACTGTTATTAGTCCAACTTATGGTAGCGGTTTTACTAACTGCTACCATAGGTCTGACCTATAGCAGTGGTTACAAAGAACCGCTGCATAGGTCGACCTATGGCAGCGATTTTTTGTAACTGTTGCTATAGATCCAATCTATGGTAGTGATTTTCAAAAATCGTTGCCATAGTATGAGCTGCCATAAATCATTTTTATAGTAGTGAATTTATGGTATAGAGATACTAGAGCGAGAGTATAGGTACTCATTAGAGAACGAGGGCACTGAGCGTGACCACCTCGAGCAGTCATAAAAAAGTCTATCTTCTCATTGATGATTGGCTCAAAGCTACAATAGTGTATCTAGTTCTTTGACCTAAGGTGCATCAGCAGTTCACCTTGAGAGTGTTATAGTTTGACTACATCATAACTCGATCTCCTAGCCTTTCGAAATTCTGAGGTGTATGTTGGCTATAGCATGTTCATTATAGAAATTGGATTGCACCAATAGGAGATCTATCTACCTTGGTAGATGAGGAGCAGCCCTATGATGATTATGAGAATCAAGTCTATAAGCCCATGGCCATGGCAAAGTAAAATAATAGAAAGAGTTTTTATTAAGATTTTTCATATTGGACTTGAATCGAATGATTAATTTATATGACGAAAATTATGATTTGATGAGATCACCTTAACCCTAATTTGGTCGAGGCTCAAGATGAATGAACTTAATCACATAGGTAACTGTACTGAGAGATTCACTTCCAGTTCTGATGGGTTGCTACCATATGCTGCTAGGTATTACTAGTAAATTTTGGAGACAATTAGAATGATTTGGATGATCGATCATACTAATTATCTGAATTAGAAAAGTTCTGATCCATCAAAAGATGTTTCGATGATAGAGATTGCGATGTATTTCTTTACCATATGAAACTGAACCTAATTGGATTACATAAATAAGGGTTTGGATCTGGATGTCATCAATTGGACAACTTAGTTCAATTGATTTGAATAAGATTCAATTAGGTTCAAAAAAATCGTGCTAGCACACGATTGAGCCTAATGTTCTCCTTTAATAATCATTAAAGCTTATCTCGATTGAGCCAAATGTGTTTGGGCTCACTCAGAAACCTTTACTTGATCTGACTAGAGCTTTTCTAGGTCAGAAAAGGGTTGTCTTAGTTTATGAGATAAATTTAAAATAACACCTATCATTTTTTATCACCAGTTAAATCTTATTTTCGGACATTGGTCAAATATTGACCCTGGATACTTAGACATCTGCCTATGTGTCATGCACCCATAGGAGAGTATCTGAGGACTTGTCCCCCTACTAAAATGCAGATGAAAGAGGGCGCATGCCCATGAGGATAAAACTAGAGTCCCATATAGATGGGACTCTAGGGTTGCTTCAGGGGATTAAACTGTGTGACGCCAAGAAGTCTTGTTTGACCCAGTCTTGATGCCACCTTAGGAGGTTTTTGAGGGTCTCTTATCTGATTGGATCAGATGATGTCATCCCACCAATCATATTTAAATTTGATTGCATAAAGGGCCATGATTGGTCGGAATGATGTGGCACTGCATGGCGCAGTAGGATCTATATAAACCCTATCTGCGTCTAGAATTTAATGCCTCTACCTTTAGCCTATGCCATAAAGCCTCTCTCCCTCCTTCTCCATGCCACCCTCTGATCCTCTCTCTCCTCTCCATGCCTAAGGGCTTTTAGGCACGAACAAGGTGCGAACCAAGCAAGTGAAAGGCGCTAGGAAAGGAAGAAGGCAGCATTGCTGCAAGAGACAATGATTGTTTTTCAAAAGCAGTTTTGAAAACCTTCACGATTAGATCTAGATCTAATTTTTGAAGGATTGATTGAGAAGAAAAAGATCTCTAGATCCTGTTTGAGTGGATACTAGTAGAGGCTAGACACTTGCATGGCTACATCTAGAACCTCAAACAAACATCGAGATCATCACAAGATAACACTACTACAAAAAAAGACTACAATACTGGTTCGTAACCGCTGTCGTGGCCCAAAAAATCACTACCATAAGCTATGGCAGGGATTTTCTAATCGCCGCCACTACGGTCGTCGCCGTAGTTCTATGGCAGCAGTTGTTGTAGCGGTTATTTGAACAACTGTCATAGATAGTTTATTGCAGTGATTTATAAATCACTGTAATAGATCGACCTATAGCAATGGTTACGTAACCACTGCCATAGGTTATCTATAGCAGCGGTTATATAACCGCTGCCATAGGTAATCTACAGCAATAATTTTTTAATCACTGCCATAGGTCTAATACAGCGGTTGGCACCGTTAGCACCACATACCTATGAAAGCGGTTGGCATAAATATGGCAGCGATTATAAAACCACTACCGTAGATCTTTTTATAATTAAAAAAATTAATTTTTTTTTATTTTTTTATATATTTTATCTGATAAATATAGATATATAACATAAGAAGATATAATACATACAAAAATTATTCTGAAATACTAAAATTTTATTATCGAATAAAATTTATTATAATATTTTTTTAAAAAAATAAAATACATCAGAAGTTCCTTAAATCTATATCATCGAAGCTGGAGCTGGAGCCGGAGCCAGAGTTGGAGCTGGAGCTGGTGCTGGAGCCGGAGCTGGAGCTAGAATGCGGGCAACATATTTTTGAAGCCTGTGACTCCAAAATGTGTACTAAGATGGATGAAGTATGCTCCGACTGCTCCTCGAATGCTGAACTATACGTAATCCATCAAGGAGCAGGGATGAAAGCTAGATGGCATTTTGGTGTCATCGTGACCTGCAACGTTAATGAACATTAATCAATATAACATGTTGAATAATAATATTAGTATAGCATTAATAAATAGTCTCTAATATTTATACCAGATGGGGGTTCTCTTAGTGGTCGGCATAGTATGGCCTACTGGCACGACACGGCCTATCGGCATGGCACATATTTTTCTTAAGCTTTCAAAGATCAGAAGAAAGAAATAATTAGACTCTAATAATTTATATCAGAATGTTGAAGTCATCACCTAGTGGCATTTATAATATGGACATCACCATTGCTCCTGACAAATATGTTTGGAACCTCGACAGTACCAAGTATGTTTTGTCCTAGAGGAGCGCTTTGCATGCATGGTCCAACATCGTCATCAATTTTGGTATCATCAAAAATATGTCTAGGCACCATCCTCACAATAACATCCCATTGAGGCTCCAAGAAATCACTAACGTAGAAGACTTGACTAGCTTGGGAGGCAAGTATATACGATTATTCAGTGTGGAGATGGCATTGCATGTTAACGAGAGTAAAATCATACTCATCAATCTTCATCCCAGATTATGATAAGGTGTCAAATCAGTTGCACTTCATCAACACGATCCTCCCTTTAGAATAATAGTCCAAGATGACTATCTTCTCCACCATGCCATAGTAGTTCAAATCTTTCGTACGAGATTGTGAATCCCTCAAGCTAGCATAATATTCAGTGGTGGCGCTTAACATGATGCCGCTATTTTGTATTGCCATATTTATGAATCTGCTGTGAATATTAAACCTATAGTCGTTAATAATGAGCTATTTATACTCACACATGGTACGATTAGGACCCATTGAAAGAGCATGCACTTCAGGGCTCACATCACTGAGCGACAATCTCCACACCTAATTAAGAAGATGATACCTAATTAGTAAATATGTTCCAATAAGTTATATCAGACAAGAATATATAATCGCTTACATGATCTTTGAACCATTCAGAAAATTCATTGCTATGCATTTTCTCTTTCTTCTGCATACTTAGAGTGTCATACTTTACTTTTATGACCTTCTTGTATTTGCTGCATGCACAAAGAATAAATTTAGATATAATTAGATATTTTTTTAATTATTATAAAATACATAATGCTAAGTGACTCATCTTATGTACGGCTTAATGACATCATAGTTGAAGAGTACGTAGCGGTGTGCCTTATCCCTTTCCTCAATGCTCAAATTAGTGAGGTGGTATAAAATGGAAAGTCCATCTGGTTGTGGAATAGATTCAATTGCAGGCTTAATTGGCTCATACTGATCATCCTGATTTCTTATTGGCTGATTACAATGTATCTCAAGCTTGTTTAAGTACATGGTATAAAAATCCATGCACTCTTGATCCAAATAACCTTCTACAATAGATCCCTCCGGGCGATTCATATTTCTTATATAAGATTTCAGAGTTTGAATATTTCTCTCAGTAGGATACATCCATTGGCAGAACACTGGGCCTCCAAGTGCAACTTTTTTCATAAGATGCATGGTGAGATGCATCATGTTGGTGCAGAATCTGATCATCGCTGGATCGAGCTAGAGTAGAGGTGGACGAGGTCACCGCTGGGGACCTACAAAATAAAGTTTCATCCAGATCCGATGGTGGTGGCTCCAGTAGGACCCTCCAACGATCAAGTCAGCTCTTCTAACTCACAGAAATGGAGTGCTCTGGAATGAGTTTGGTAGAGTTTAGAGGAGGAAAGGAGAGCTTAGAGTAAGCATATCTAGAGGATCCTTTTTATAGTTGGAGCTTGTAGCAGATTGATGGTGACAGCTGCAGCCATCTGATAGTGGGCTGCTCGAGGTCTAGTGGAGTCAGTCACGAAGGAAGGCACCATCTGCAACAGATTGATGGTGACAGCCATCGCCATCTGATAGTGGATCGTTGTCGTCTGCAGTAGACTGATGGCAATCGTTGATTGAGATTTAATGGCCGTAGCTCTGAGAAAGCGGGCATTGGTTGGTGGGCTTCGGCATATATCAATTTTAGAGGAGTTCGGACTCCTAAAGGAAATACGTCTGGTGGGATTATTTAGGAGCAATCCATTGGAGGAATCCAACTAAGGAAGAAGTTTGGCTCCTGGAGGAGTTCGATCGAAGGAAAAGCTCGAAAGGAGTTTGGCTCCCATAGGCGTCCGGTTGGAGGGATGCGGAGGAAGTTCGGCTCTCATGAGAGTCTGACTAAAGGAGTACGGGAGAGTTTGGCTCTTATGGGAGTCTGATTAGAGTTCGACCACTGAGGAGTTTGGCATGCTGAAGAAGTTCGGCAAAGACCAGATCGGCTAAAGAAGTTCGACAGGAGCTCGACCGCTGAGGAGTTCGGTCGCCTAAAATAGTTCAGCTAAGACTCATCCGTTGAAGCTCTTCCGTGGCTATCGATTGTATTAGACTACGCATTGAACTGAACTTTGATACGAGTGGGGTTTATCCCTAATAATAGTCCCCCCACTTTTGGATTCAAAACTCGAAGAAAGGGAGTGCAGAAAAGACGACAGCCGAAATCTTCTTCTGGGCTCCGTGTTGGTTCAGGTTGAAGCTCAGGAAAGATCTCATCTCCAGCCAAAGTTGATGTTGAAGTTGAAGTCCGAAGGAGATCTCATCTCCAGCCGAGATTGAAGTAGATCTCGTCTCCTACGGTTAAGATCGGAGGTTGAGCTCCTTGGGGGCGATATTGTCTCCAACAGCCGAGGCTGACCTGGGGGAGATTTCCTCTCCTGGGAGATTTCCTCTCCTATAGCTGAGGTTGACTTGGGAGAGATCTTATCTCTTACAGCTGAGGTTGGCTCGGGGGAGATCTTATCTCCTGCGATCGAGATTGATACGGACGCTCGGGGGAGATCTTATCTACTGCAGTCGAGGTTGGCTCGGAGGAGATCTTATCTCCTATGGTCAAGGTTGATATGGATGCTTGGAGGAGATCTTTTCTCCTACAGCCGAGGTTGGTTCGATCACTCGGAAGAGATCTTATATCCTGCAGTCGAGGTTGGCCCTGTCGCTTAGGGGAGATCTTATCTCCTACGGTCGAGATTATCTTGGGAGAGATCTTATCTCCTACAATGAGGTTAATACGGGTGCTCGATTGTCTCGGGGGAGATCTTATCTCCTACGATCGAGGTTGACATGGGCACTTGGAGGAGATCTTATCTCCTACAGCCGAGGTTAGCCCGATCGCTTGGGGAAGATCTTATCTCCTGTGGTCGAGATTGTCTTGGGGGAGAGTCGAGGTTAACATGGGGACTCAAGGGAGATCTTATCTCCTACAGCCGAGGCTGCCTTGGGAGAGATCTTATCTCCTACGGTCGAGGTTGATACGGATGCTCGGAGAAGATCTTATCTCCTACAATCGAGGTTGGCCCAATCGCTCGGAGGAGATCTTATCTCCTATGACCGAGGTTGCCCCGGGGGAGATCTTATCTCCTGTAGCGAAGGTTGACTCGGGGGAGATCTTATCTCCTACGGCTGAGGTTACCTCAGGAGAGATCTTATCTCCTGCAGTCGAGGTTAACACGGGCGCTCGGAGGAGATCTTATCTCTTGCAACCGAGGCTACCTCGGAGGAGATCTTATCTCCTACGGTCGAGGTTGATATGGGCACTCGCGGGAGATCTTATCTCCTGCAGCCGAGGTTGGCCCGATCATTCGAGGGAGATCTTATTCTCCTATGGTCGAGATTGCCTTGGAGGAGATCTTATCTCCTATGGTCGAGGTTGCCTCGGAGGAGATCTTATCTTTTGCAGTCGAGGTTGATACGGGCGCTTGGAGGAGATCTTATCTCCTACAGCCAAGGCTGCTCGGAGGAGATCTTATCTCCTACAGCCGAGGTTGATACGGGCGCTTGGGAGAGTCTTATCTCCTATAGTCGAGGTTGGCTCGATCGCTCGGAGGAGATCTTATCTCCTACGGTTGAGGTTATCTCGAAAAAGATCTTATCTCCTACAGTCGATGTTAATACGAACACTTGGAGGAGATCTTATCTCCTACGGTCGAGGTTGATACGGGCCGTCGGAGGAGATCTTATCTCCTACAGTCGAGATTGGCCCTCAGTCGCTCGGAGGAGATCTTATCTCCTACGGTCAAGGTTGCCTCGGAGGAGATCTTATTTCTTGCAGTCGAAGTTAACATGGGCGCTCGGAGGAGATCTTATCTCCTACAATCGAGGCTGTCTTGGGGGAGATCTTATCTCGTACAATCGAGGTTGATACGGGTGCTTAGGGGAGATCTTATCTTCTACAGCTGAGGTTGGCCCGGTCACTTGAGGGAGATCTTATCTCTTTGCGATCGAGGTTGCCCCGAAGGAGATCTTATCTCCTGTAGTCGAGGTTGGCTTGGGGGAGATCTTATCTCTCTATGGCTGAGGTTGCCTCGAGAGAGATCTTATCTTTTACAGTCGAGATTAACATGGGCGCTTGGGGAGATCTTATCTCCTGCAATCAAGGCTGCCTCAGGAGAGATCTTATCTCCTACGCCGAGATTGATATGGGTGCTTGGGGGAGATCTTATCTCCTGCAGTCGAGGTTGGCCCGATCGCTCGGGAAAGATCTTATCTCCTATGATCGAGATTGTCTTGGAGGAGATCTTATCTCCCGCAATCGAGGTTGACACGGGTGCTCGAAGGAGATCTTATCTCCTACAGCCGAGGCTACCTCGAGGAAGATCTTATCTCCTACGGTCGAGGTTGCTCTAGAGGAGATCTTATCTCCCACAGTCGAGGTTGACACAGGCGCTCGGGGGAGATCTTATCTTCTGCAGTCGAAATTGGTCAAGTCGAGGTTACCTCAGGGGAGATCTTATCTCCTACGGTCGAGGTTACCTCGAAAAAGATCTTATCTCCTACGGCTGAGGTTGCTGCGAGCGCTCGGAAGAGATCTTATCTCTAGCCGAGGTTGTCATGATCGCTTGGAAGAGATCTTATCTCTAGCTGAGATTGGTCCAGACCCTCAAAGGAGATCTTATCTCTTACAGTCGAGGTTGGTCCGATCGCTCGGGGGAGATCTTATCTCCTACAATCGAGGTTGATGCGGGTGCTCAAAAGAGATCCTATCTCTAGTCGAGATTGTCACGATCGCTCGAGAGAGATCTTATCTCTAGCCGAGATTGGCCCAGACCCTCGGGGGAGATCTTATATCCTACAGCCGAGATTGGCTCGGTCACTCGGAGGAGATCTTATCTCTTACAATCGAGGTTGATGCGGGCATTCGGAAGAGATCTTATCTCTAGCTGAGGTTGACACGGTCGTTCGAAAGAGATCTTATCTCTAGTCGAGGTTGACTCGGGCACTCGTGAGAGATCTTATCTCTAGCTGAGGTTATAGGACTTTGACCGGCTCATGTTAGGATGAGGTTCTCCTCCTATTCCTAACACGACCACTATTGACTAATTCTTCTCTATCATCACATAATTTTTGCCCTTAGAAATAATATTATCGAAATGGAAGAATTTTACCGAAGAAAAGTTACTGGCAGCACATCCCCGGATTTTCTATGCTTCAGGATTGTGGGGGCATTGTTCCTTCAAGTTTCCTCGGGCGATAAGTCCTAGGCCAGATGACCTCCTCTATCTCATGCTGGCCTTCTCAATTTGGAGCAAGCTTCTCTTGGCTTTGACGCTGGAAGATGATAGCCTGCCGAAGTACCAAGCCTCCGGAGATAGCATTGATGATGCCAGGAGGCGGCCGATCTTCTTATCGTTCCTCCCTCATTGGTGGTTCTAGCTTCTAGGAGGAGGACTTTTTCGTGTCCTTCCATCGGAGCTTCCTCGATGACGAGCTCGAGAAAGAGTTCAAACCTCGCTTGTGCTGGGGGAGGTTGTGAGCGCGGTCGAACTTCATTCTGCCCTTCCATAAAACCCCCTGGGGGAGAACTTCATGCCCCTTTATCGGGGCTTCCTTGATGATGAGCTCGAGGGAGAGTTCATCCTCATCCTAGGGGAGAACTTCATGCCCTTTTATCGAGGCTTTCTTGATGATGAGCTCGAGGAAAAGTTCGGCCTCGCTTGCGCTGGGAAGGTCATGAGCGCGGTTTGAACTCAATTCCGTCCTCCTATGAAACCCCTGGAGGAGAACTTCATGCCCCTTTGTTGGAGCTTCCTTGATGATGAGCTCGAGGAAAAGTTCGGCCTCGCTTGCACTGGGGGAGGTCATGAGCGCAGCCAAACTCCATTCCACCCTCCTATGAAATTCCTGAGGGAGAACTTCATGCTTCTTTGTCGAGGCTTCCTTAATGATGAGCTCAAGGGGGAGTTCGGCCTCGCTTATGCTGGGGGAGGTTGTGAGCATAGTCAAACTCCATTCCACCCTCCTGTGAAACCCCCTAGGGGGAAACTTCATACCCCTTTGTTGGAACTTTCTTAATGATGAGCTCGAGGGGGAGTTTGGTCTCGCTTGCGCTGGGGGAGGTCGTGAGTATGGCCGAACTCCATTCCGCCCTCCTGTGAAACCCCCTGGAGGAGAACTTCTGCTCTCTATTTCTCCTTCCTAAGGGCGATGGGCATGCTGGGCCAAATGCTCTTTCTTAAGGTCGATTTTTGGCATCCTGATGGTGGGTTTGCTGGCAAAGTCATCGTCGAAGGCTGCCGCACGACCTACATCATTCCGACGAGGCCACAACCTACTGGACCAGTAGGTTGAACTGCTCCGCATCTACCACGGCATCATATGGAACCTGGATTGCTGGGGCTGAAGTGGGAGCAGATGGATCTGGCATGGAGGCCGTCGATCATCGAGTCGAAGTTCTCCTGGGAGGCATTCTTTCTCAAAGAAGAACTCTAAAGAAGAAGAAGAGAGATCTCCGGAGAGGGAAGAGAGAGGTCATCACTGAGCACTCCTTTAAGAACAGAGAACCTCAAAAATAGAGGGGCCCTTCCTCTAGCGCCAATTATATTGGTGCAGAATCTGATTATCGTCGGATCGAGCTAGAGTGGAGGTGAACGAGGTCACCATCGAGAACCTACAAAATAAAGTTCCATTTGGAGCCGATGGTGGTGGCTCCGATAGGACCCTCCAACGATCAAGTCAGCTATTCTAGCCAATAGAAATGGAGTGCTCTAGAATGAGTTTGACAAAGTTTAGAGGAGGAGAGAAGAGCTTACAGCTTAGAGTAAGCGTATCTGGAGGGTTCCTTTTTATAGACGGATCTTGTAGCAGATTGATGGTGATAGTTGTAGCTGTCTGATAGCGAACTGCTCGAGGTCTGGTGGAGTCAGTCATGAAGAAATGTGCCGTCTGCAACAGATGGATGGTGACAGCCATCGTCGTCTGGTAGTGGGTCGCTGTCACTTGTAGTGGACTGATGGCGATCGTTGGTCGAGATTTAATAGCTGTAGCTCTAAGAAAGCGGGCATTGGTTGGTAGACTTCGGCATATATCGATTCTAGAAAAGTTCGGACTCCTGAAGGAAATACGTCTGATGGGATTATCCGGGAGCAATTCGTTGGAGGAATCCAACTGAGGAAGAAGTTCAGCTCCTGAAGGAGTTCGATTGAAGGAGAAGCTTGGAAGGAGTTCGACTTTCGTAGGCGTCCGACTGGAGGGGCGCAGAGCGAGTTTGGCTCTCATGGGAGTCCGACTGAAGAAGTACGGGGGAGTTCGGCTCTCGTAGGAGTTTGACTAGAGTTCGGCTACTGAGGAGTTCAGCATGTTGAAGAAGTTTGGCAAAGATCAGGCCGACTGAAGGAGTTCGGCAGAAGCTCAATTGCTGAGGAGTCTCCGGCTGAAATAGTTTGGCTAAGACTCATCCACTAAAGCTCTTCCATGGCTATCGGTTGCATTAGACTGAGCATCGAACTGAACTTCGGCAGGAGTGGAATTTATCTCCAACACATCATAATCATAAAAAATGATGGTGAAATATCTTCTCTAGATCAGATAATATAGTCACTATCCTTGCCTTCATTTCTTTCACGTTTTTCTTAAGCAACCTCTTTGGATAAATATTTCTGTAAAAGTTGCAAAGACGAATAACCGTCATTCTAACATTTTTTGGCAATACGCGGTGAATAGCTATTGGGATCAATTCCTGCATCAGTACATGATAATCATGAGTCTTCAATCCCCCAAGTTTGACATCTTTACTATTCACACGCTTTGATATGTTGCTTGAGTATCCATTTGGGATCTTTATGTTCTCCAACACACGAGAAAATATGAATTGTTCAGAAGCATTCATAACATAGCATGCATGAGGAAGCCTCCACTATTCTCCCCCTACCGGCTCTGGATGGAGTGATTTTTTAATACCCCATTCTTTCAAGTCAAGTCAAAAATTCAAGTCATCTTTGGTCTTATCCTTGATATTCAAGATTGTTGCCAAAAAAAACTCGCACATATTTTTTTCAATATGCATTACATCTAAGCAGTGGCACAATAAGTTTATCTCCCAATATGGCAAGTCAAAGAAGATGCTTTTTTCTCTCCAATTAAAGTATGTTTCATCTTTATTTGATCTACGCTTTCTTTTTTTATCACCAATCGGATCATCTTTTTTAAATCCAACACTAAGACCATCCAATTCTCTAAGTACTTTACTCCCAGACATCCGACCAGGCACCTCATCTTCTTCAATAGTGCCATCGAAGGAGCGTGCATCCCTTCTATATGGATGGTTTCGATGAAGAAAACATCGATGCCCCATATAGCTAAAGCTCCTTCGATGTGTCAACCTTTTAGACCGAATGTTTCTTTCACAGATCGGGCATGCTAGCTCATCTTTAGTGCTCCAACCCGACATTAGAGTATAGGCTGAAAAGTCATTTATTGTCCATAGAAGCGTAGCGTGCATGAAGAATGATTCATTCAATAAAGCATCAAAAGTTGAAACTCCTTGAATGCTCCTTAGTTCTCTCATTTAGAGAGAACAAAAGAAAAATACTGTCCAAAATTTCATTCAAAATCCTTAGCATACTATTTGATTACTGTATTTACCTATAGAATTATCTGTAATTTTCAAACTATCCATATTGGGCAATCAATTGATCATTATACATAATTCTCTAATCCGTATAATTACATATAATTATATGGATGTCAGAGATTATGTACACTAATCAATTGATGGATTTATCATTATGCAATGCAATAAACAAAAGTAACAAGATATAAACATTCAGAAAATGTTATGTAATAAATTCTACAATATGAATTATATTCATAAATAATTAATGATGGCGGCAAGGCCGGATCCCTCTCTTCCTCTCTCAAGTACAGACCTGTCGGATATTTGGGTTCGGATTCGGTATCAGTAAGTAAAATTGGATCCGAATCTGAATATATATTTTTTGATCCAAATCCAACCAATTAATAGATCTAGTCCACAGCCACCGACATGGCACAGTCCAAGGCTACCGCCACAGCACGACCCAAAAAATATGGCATACAGATAATTATAATATTTATAATATTTATTATAAATATTTTATAAATTATTATAAATATACATGATTAATAAATAATACTATAAAATAAAAAAAATATAACTGCGGCTAGAGGAGGACGACGATACTAGAGGTAACCTGCGAAACAAAAGCAAGATAGTGAGATAGAGAAGAGAGAAAATAGGAAAGAGAAAGAGTAGGGATGATCGGGGATGGGGGATCAGGGGGAGGGGCATAGTGATGAGGAGGCCGAAGGGGGCTTCGCACTCGACCGGGAGAGGGTTAGAATGGTGGAATTTTATGGGGGCGAAGGAGGATGGAGGGGGGCTCATCGGAAGGAGGTTTGGTTTCACGCCGGAGTCGAAGGAGGATAGAGTGTTGGGGAGGGATTTCATGGAAGGCTGACGGAGGATCGAGGGTGGATGGAGGTTCGTTGGAGGGGGGTTTTACAGAGGGCTGAGGGAGGATTGGATGGGGGTTCGCCAGGGAGGTTTCGCTGGGGGTCGAGGGATGATTGGATGGAGGGGTGGGGGCTGGCGGGTGACGAGGAGGGGCAGCCGGGGATAGGGGACTAGAGAGGGAGGGGAAGGAGGGGCGACGTCGATCGGAGGGGGAGGAGGGGCAATGCCGATTGGGGGGAAGGAGGGTCGACGTCGGTCAGGAGGAGAAGGGGCGACGCCGATTGGGGGTGGAGAGCCTCACTAGCGATGAAGAGGAGGGGGAGAGAGAGCGAGAGAGATCGAGCATGCATTAAGGAAAAGAAAAAATTTAAGAATTTTTAACCTATCCTACGACAACAGTTATCGAACCGCTGCCATAAATCTTCGACAACGATTATCCAAAATCGCTATCCTAGATCTACGACAGCGGTTTTATAATCACTACTGTAGAGCAGCGATTTTTGATAACCACGGCTATAGGTAGAAAATAATTTTTTTATTTTTTTAAATATTATATAATTTTAAAATTTAATATCTATCTTCACTATTCATTATCTAAATAATTATCATTAGAGTATCGTTGCAAAAGATCGCCTCGATCCGATGGCCTTAGCTTCATCGATCAAAAAAATTTGATTTCGATGATCACAAACGACGATACGATGATCTGATAGATGAAGATCTTTGTGTTAGATATATGTGCCCTAGAAGTCAGAATTGGTTGACACTTGTAATATACTTCTAGAGGCAAAATTGTAATTTTGACTAATATCAATAAAATAGGTTATTTTCTATCACATATGTGTATTTAGTGTCTGTGATACATCCTTTGAGTTAATGGTAATGATAATTCATATTTTCAAGAGTTGAAAATTTAAGACATGAATAATCATTATTAACTCATAAAATGCTTCCGACCATAGGATCATCACGAGGATGGTGATTGATCCGGAAGGTTGGTGTACAATCGCTTCTCTTTAGTAGATGAGTCTTGAGTCTACGGTGTGGAGACACCGGAGCGAGAGTACAGGTACTCGTTAGAGAACGAGGGCACTGAGCGTGACCACCTCGAGTAGTCATTAGGGAGTCTACCTTCTCGTCAATGACTGACTCGATGCTGCAGTAGTGTGTCTGGTTCTTTGACCTGAGGATGCATCGGACAGTTCACCTTGAGGGTGTTATAGTTTGACTACACCATTACTCGGTCTCCTAGCCATATGGAACCCTGAGGTGTATGTTGGCTATAGCATGTTCATTGTAGGAACTGGATTGCATCAAGATGGAATCTATCTACCTCGGTGGTAGAGGAGCAGCCCTATGATGATCATGAGAATCAAGTCCTAGAAGCCCATGGCCATGGCAGAGTGAAATAATAGAAAGAGTTTCTATTTAGATTTTCACATCGGACTCGAATCGAATGATTACATCATATGATAGAGACTAGGGTTTGACGAGTTTCACCTTAACCCTAATCTGATCGGGGCTCAAGATAGAAGAACTTAATCACACAGGTAGCTGCACCAAGAGGTTCGCATTCAGCTCTGATGGGTTGCCACCATATACTGCTAGGTGTCACTGGTGGATTTTGGGAGCAATTAGAATGATTTAGATGATCGATCATTCTAGCTGTTCGAATCAGAAGAGTTCTGATCCATCGAAAGGAGTTTCGATGATGTCGATGATAGAGATCATGACATATCCCATTACCATACAGAACTGAACCTAACTGGGTCACACAAACAAGGGTTTGAATCTGGTGATCATCAATTGAACTGATCCAGTTCAATTGATCTGAATGAGATTCAATTAGGTTCAAGAAAATCGTGCTAGCACTCGATTGAACCTAACGTTCTTCTTTTACTATCATAAATAAGTTGTCCTGACTGAGCCAAAGGAGTTTGTGCTCAATCAGAGGCCTTCATATGGTCTGACTGGAGGTTGTCCAAGTCAGAAAAGGTTGTCTTATTTTGTAAGACATTACCTGCCATTTTTGGTCACGTGCCATTTCTTGTTCTTTGACTTTGGTCAAAAGTCTACCTTTGACTGGTCAAATGTTGACCATTGACACTTTGACTTTTGACCACATGTCATGCACCTATTGGAGAGCTGGTGGGGGCTTGTCCCCCTGCCAGAACCTGGCAAGGAGGAGGGATGCACGCCACCTCTAGGCGTGCAGCCCAAGTTGGAGGCGCCCAGGAGTCCTTGTTGGATACAAGGACTCCATCTCCCTTTTTGGATTTCAATTAGAGTTCTCCTAAGAATCCAAGTTTGACTGGTCTTAGGCACCCTCTAAGGAGGAATCCAAGGGGATCTCTATTCCCACCAATCAGATTTAGATCTGATTTCACAAAGGGTTGTGATTGGTTGGGAAGAAGAGGAGTTGGATCACAGACAGTCTATAAATAAGACCCTGTGCCCAACTCAAATAAGGATTGAAAATTGAAACCCCACGCCCCAAGGCTGTCTCTCCCCTCTTCCTCCACGCCAAACCCACCTTCTCCCTCTCCTCTCCATGTCCAAAAGGAGTTTTGGACCTTTCGTTGGTGCGATCCAGATGAGAGAAAGGCGATGAAAAAGCTAGAAGGCTGCACTGCTGCAAAGGACGACTGCTGATCTTCAAAAGAGTTTTGAAGATCCTCCAGATCAGATCCAGATCTAATTTTTGGAGACGTGATAGAGAAGAAGAGGATCTCTAGATCCTAGCCTGAGTGGATACCGGTAGAGGCCAGGCACTTGCGTGGCTAGATCCAGAACCTTCCGCTGCTTATCAGGATCATCAACGGGTAATAGGATTACCCACTTCAAATAGGTAAATTAAATTTGATTTAATTTATCTAAATTTTATTTTAATTATTAAAATAATAAGAATTAGATCTGAAAATATCAAGATCTGATTTAGGATTAAGAATTTTTAATTTTTGAAATATATCTCTTGATCTGATCAGATCTGAACGAACCTGGTTTGGAAAATCAGGATTTTCCTTCAACTGGTATCAGAGCCAAGATTCTAAAAGTATTTAGATCTAATTTTAAATTTATTTTAATTAGAAAATAAGTAATTTTAGATGTCACATGAGATGTGATCAAATTTAAAATAAAAAAAATTAAAATTAAATAATTTGGATCTAAGATTATGAAATATGCATGACTAGTTCTAAAATAGAATAGTTCTATAGAATAGTCTTGCATGTTTTCAATTTTAATTTGATTAAATTATATTTTAGATCTATTTATTTACTATTTTTTGATATTATAAATATTATAATAATATCTAAAAAATAGTAAAAAAAAAAAATTATTTAATTTTAAATAATCAGATTAGGATTAAGGTAAACTCATCAAACCCTAGTTTCTGTCATATGATATAATCATTCGATTCGAATCTGATGTAAAAATCTAAATAGAAACTCTTTCTATTATTTCACTCTGCCATGGCCATGGGCTTCTGGACTTGATTCTTATGATCATCATAGGGCTGCTCCTCTACCACTGAGGTAGATAGATTCTATCTTGATGCTATCCAGTTCCTACAATGAACATACAATAGCCAACATACACCTCAGGGTTCTGATAAGTAGTAAAAATATACTAATAAAAGTATTAAATTATAAAATAAATTAAAATATTTTATTAAAAATTGATACTTTTATTAATCTTATGCAGGAAAGAAGGCTACCAATGTGAAGATCTCATTTTTCTGATTCAGATGAAATAAATTTCAGGCAAAACGGACTTCAAACGAGCCCAAAATCGAATTTCAAAAAAAAAAAAAAAAAAAAAATGCTGACGCAACGCTGACGTCAGGATGACGTCAGCATTTTTGCGGCGTACGGTGGACCAACCGAAGGGTATTTCAGGAATTTCACAGACGGAGGCGCGCTCTGATTGGTTGAAAGACGCGGCGGTCCACGCAACACCGGGCTCGCGCACGGTCCACGGAGGGCAATTTGGAAATTCTGGCTGATCCAACGGGCGGTTTTCACTGAATCTTGATCGGACGGACGAGAAGAAGGCGCTGATGGACGGCATCCGCAGCTCCCGGTCGAGATCCAACGGCCGAGATTCATCCCGACTGAAACTAAAGTTCTGAAGGTGATTTCAACGAGATCGGACAGCCCAGATTCAATCCATTGGATGATCCAACGGCTGATATTAATCCGACTTGATCTGGGTTATTTTAACGGGTTTTGAGTAGTTTTTGGACCGTTTGATCAACATCCCAAGATTATTCAGATCATAGTTTGAATTGTTTTAGGAGTCTAAAATCGAGTTTTGGATGGATTTTGGAGACTTCATCTATAAAAAGCCCTGTTGCCGTGAAAAAAAAAAAAGAAAAAGAAAAAGGGAAAAATAGAGAAAATCAGTGAGAGAAAGAAAAAACAGGGAAGAAAGAAGAATCAGAGAGAAAACAGAGAGAGATGGGAGAAGGAAAAGAAAGAAAGAGAGAGAGGAAGAAAGAGAGAGGAGATATCAAGGAGCCTCTTTCTTCACCAAGTTCTCCGCATCAAGAGCAACAGATAATCAATTTCAGCAATCAAACAGTCTAATTTCTTCATGCTTTTTATTTATTTACTATTTTTAAATTTGTTATCATGAACTAAATTTTTATTTTACTAAGGCTAAGGTGTAGCCACTCTTTTGATGCAATATTCAGTATATTTATTTTTAAATTTTATTCATGAGGAGTATATAAATCTGATCTTAATGCTTTTAGATTACTGGCCATCTTCTAATTGATCTGATGAACATAGATGTTACGGACCAAGTACATCTATGTTAATGCTTCTTGATTATATACCTTGTATTATGAATCAAATTAGAATTCATATGCATGCGGAAATTTTAGTGCGCTTTGGACCAGCGTATTTTAATTAGAAGGTTTCACAAAACCTAATGCATTAATATTTATTTAAATTACACTTGGATCAAAGGGTAATTAATAAATATTAATAGATTTGCTATGCCTGGATCAAAGGGTAGTGAAATATTAGGAGACTCCACCGTCACATGAAATAAAATTAATCTAAAAACCTGAATATCGTATTGATTGAGTTGGTGAACCGATTGCCTTAGTAATCCATTGCTCTTGAATTTAAAAACCTCAAATAATTTACACTCTCTCTATTTATAAAATAAAATTTAAATATTTTAATTATTTTTTTTATTTTTTTTTTATTCTCATAAATCGATCTTCTAAAATAAAGCATAGAAAAGAGCTTTTCAGTACTTGTTTTCCAATCCTCTAGGGACGATACTCTACTCATTCACTTTATTACTTGATCGACTGGTGCACTTGCCATAGCTATAAATTAGCACGCATCAAGTTTTTGGCGCCGTTGCCGGGGATTGAGTTTAAAACAATATTGAAAATTTGATCCTAGCTTTACTTTAGAAATTTATTTTTAATTTTATTATTTAAAAAAAAAAAAAATTTGTTGTTCATTGCATGACACGTACTGGACATAGTAACTTACTACCTCTAGATCCAGAAATTGAAAGAACTATTAGAAGATTACAGTAAGAGAGAAAATGGCAGCTGAAGATCCTAACGACATCAATATAGGATTGGATATGGCGACTGAAGGACAGCATGAGGCTATTCGACCAGTATATCGATCATTAAATGATTATATTACACCATCTGTAGCCGATGCAGCTTCGAGCATCAGGAGACCGCCTGTACGAGCAAACAACTTCGAAATAAAACCGGCGATGATCCAGATGATTCAATCAACTTGTTCAATTTAGTGGACACGTGCATGATGATCCGAATGCCCATATTTCTAATTTTCTTGACTTTGCGATACTTTTAAAATTAATGGGGGTGTCGGATGATGCTATTAGATTAAGGTTATTTCCTTTCTCTTTAGGGATAAAGCTAAAAAATGGCTTCATTCTCTTCCGGCAGGTTCTATCACAACTTGGGATGTCCTAGCCCAAAAATTTTTAGCCAAGTACTTTCCACCTTCCAAGACTGCTAAGATGCGCAACGATATCACTTCCTTTATGCAGATGGACATGGAGACACTATATGAAGGCTTGGGAAGTTTCAAGGAATTATTGAGGAGATGTCCACATCATCAACTACCCGTATGGCTTCAAGTACAAACTTCTATAATGGTTTATCTCCTACTAATCGTTCTATGATTGATGCAGCAGCAGGAGGAACCATTAACGCGAAAAACAGAGGAAGAAGCATTCGATCTAATCGATGAGATGGCATCAAATAGCTATCAATGGCAGATAGAGCGCATGATGCCAAAAAAGACTAGCAAGCTGTGCAGGGAGTAGATTGCGTGCCAACCTTACTAGCTGAAATTGCAGCCCTCAGAGCCGAAGTCAACAACTTAAAGGGAACAGCTATGCATGTTCAGAGCATTACTTGTGATCTGTGTGGAGGAGGACATGATACGAATAATTGCCAGACAGGTAATCCTTTGCTAAAAACAACTGAAACAGCTAATTATATTGGTAATTTTTTCAGGCCGCAACAAAATAATTCCTACTCCAACACATACAATCAAGGATGGAGACAGCATCCAAATTTCTCATGGAGCAATCAAAATGCAGCACAACAACCACCCCCGGGATTCTAAGTACCTGAAAAGAAGTCTAACATGGAAGAGCTAATGGTCAAATTCATAACAAACCAAGAAGCAACTTTAAAAAAATTTGAAGTCAAACTTAGGCAGGACCAAACAGCAGCAATTCGAAACTTGGAGATGCAAATAGGTCAAATGGCTAAGATAATCTCCGAGAGACCTTAAGGATCCTTGCCAAGCAATACGGAGACAAATCCAAGGGAGCAAGTCAATGCTATCACCCTAAGAAGTGGTACAAAGCTGGAGGAGCCACATCAGAAGAATGAGATTCGAAGAGCCAACTACAAATAAAGAACATCAACTCAAACTCGTCAGTCACACAAAACAACCAGCAGATGGATGGTCTCCAGGTATACGGTTTGCTGATCCAAATGTGAAGCCCTACGTGCCGCCACTGCCATTCCCAGAAAGACAAATGCAGCATCCAGATAAGGAATTTTCTAACTTTTTCAAAATTCTAAAGAATTTACATATTAATATTCCTTTTGTAGATGCTATTACATCAATGCCCAGGTATGCCAAGTTTCTCAAAGAAATCTTAACAAATAAGAAAAAGCTGAAAGAGCATGAGAGAATAAATTTGAATGAAGAATGCTCAGCAATACTTCAAAATAAATTACCACAGAAGCTAAAAGATCCAGGGAGCTTTACTATCCCTTGCATTATTGTGATTGTAGTTTTGATAAAGTTTTATGTGATTTAGGAGCAAGCATTAATCTCATGCCTTTTTCTATTTTCAAAAAACTGGGTCTAGGAGAACCAAAGCCTACCACTATTACTCTTCAATTAGCCGACAGATCCATTAAATATCCAAGAGGTATAGTGAGGATGTCTTGGTAAAAAGTAAACAAGTTTATTTTCCCTGTTGATTTTATTGTTCTTGATATGGAAGAAGATTATGATGTACCCCTTATTTTAGGGAGACCCTTTTTAGCTACTGGAGGAGCTTTAATAGATGTTCAACAAGGAAAATTAATTCTTAGAGTCCAAGACGAACAAGTTACTTTTAATGTTTTTAAAGCTATTAAACATTCCAATGATAATCAAACTTGTTTTCGTATAGATGATATTGACAATTTAGTGCATGAGTATTTTTTAGAAAATAGGTTTGAAGACCCTATTTGAAGCTTGCATTGTCCAATCACAAGAGGATTCAGCTAAAAAATGAAAAGCAAACAGAAATGCATTAATTTGCTAAGGGCCAGACCATATATTCCACGCACATACAGACCACGATTTGAAGAATTAGAAAGATCACCCACTCCTTTTCCAAAAACATCAATTGAAGAGCCACCTACCCTTGAACTTAAACTCTTCCTTCTCATTTAAAATATGTTTTCTTGGAAGGTTCATCACATTTACTGTTATTATTTCTTCTTCCTTGACAAGTTTAATGGAAGAAAAATTATTAAAAGTACTAAAGAAAACACAAAAAGGCGTTTGGATGGACAATAGCAGACATCAAAGGAATTAGTCCTCAATTGTATCACAAAATTCTCATGGAAGACAACTATGAGCCTACAGTCCAACCCCAAAGAAGACTCAACCCCAAGATGCAAGAAGTGGTCAAAAAGGAGTAATCAAGCTACTGGATGCAGTATTATTTTATCCTATCTCTGATAGCTCATGGGTGAGCCCTGTTCAAGTAGTTCCTAAGAAAGGTGGGATTACTGTAGTTCAAAATGATAATAATGAATTAATCCCCACTAGGACTGTTACTGGATGGAGAGTATGTATGGATTATAGAAAATTAAATGATGCAACTAGAAAGGATCATTATCCTCTTCCATTCATCGATCAGATGTTAGAAAGATTAGCTGGACATGATTTTTACTGCTTTCTAGATGGATATTCTGGTTATAATCAAATTGCCATAGCACCTAATGATCAAGAGAAAACCACTTTTACATGTCCTTATGGTACATTTGCTTTTAGAAGAATGCCGTTTGGTTTATGTAATGCACCAGCTACTTTTCAATGATGCATGATGGCTATTTTTTATGATATGATTGAAAATTATCTTGAAATATTTATGGATGACTTTTCTGTCTTTGGATCCACTTTGATAAATGTTTGCATAACTTATCTCTGTTTTACAAAGATGTGAGGATACTAATCTTGTCTTAAATTGGGAAAAAAAATGTCATCTGATGGTACAAGAAGGCATAGTATTAGGCCACAAGATTTCATATAAAGGTATTGAGGTTGATAAGCTAAGCTTGAGGTGATCGAAAAATTACCTATACCGACCTCAGTAAAGGCCATTAGGAGCTTTTTTGGGGCATGCTGGATTTTACAACGTCGATTTATAAAGGACTTCTCTCTAATTTCTAAATCTTTATCTAAATTATTATGCAAGGATGTCCTTTTCATTTTTTTGATGGAGTGTTGTTTGCAGGCATTTAACACCCTCAAAGAGGAAGCCTGGTCACAGCACCTATTATGGTAGCACCAGATTGGTCTCTACCTTTTGAGTTGATGTGTGATGCTAGTGACAACGGCCATAGGAGCCTGTACTTGTCAAAGAAAGGATAAGATTTTTCAAACAAATATACTATGCTAGTCGCACTTTGACTGAAGCTCAACAAAAATATGCAACACTGAAAAGGAGCTTCTGGCAGTAGTATTTGCATTAGACAAATTTCATTCTTATCTTATTTTATCTAAAGTTATTATATACACCGACCATGCAGCTCTAAAGTATCTCCTTACCAAGAAAGATGAAAAACCCAGATTGATCAGGTGGATTCTTTTGCTACAAGAATTATGATTTGGAGATTAAGGACAAGAAGGGCAACAGAGAATTCAGTTGCTAACCATCTTTCCAGACTAGAAAACATCATAGAAAGAAATTGTTATTTGCCCTATCAATGAGGAATTTTCAGATGAACGCCTTTATGTTATATCAGGGTAGAACGTTTCCATGGTATGCTGATATTATAACTACTTGGTGGTAAGGTTTTTCCACTTGGTCTTTCTTTTCAACAAAAGAAGAGGTTCTTATCTATTGTTAAAACATTATTTCTGGGATGAACCTTTTTTGTATAAGTGTTGTTCAGATCAGGTCATTAGAAGATGCATTTCAGAGGAAGAAATGGAGAAAATTTTGCATCATTGTCATGATCGAGAGGCAGGAGGAACATTTCGGCCCAACTAGAAACAGCATATAAGGTTCTTCAATCAGTTTTATTGGCCCTCTCTTTTTAAAAGACGCTCATACTTATGTCTCTTACAGTGATCGCTGTCAAAAGAACTAGAAAATCTCTCTAGAAGACATGAAATGCCTTTAAACAATATTCTTGTATGTGAAATTTTGATGTTTGGGGTATTGATTTTATGGGACCTTTTCCTAGTTCTCTTTTCAAATCAATATATACTTGTGCTGTAGATTATGTTTCAAAATGGGTAGAGAGCACCTTTTCCAACTAATGATGCAAAGGTAGTTGTCAAATTTTTTGAAAAATATATTTTTACTCGTTTTGCACTTCTAGAGCAATCATTAGTGATGGAGGTAAACACTTTTGTAATAAACAATTTGAAAATCTATTAAAAATATAGGTGTCACTCATAAAATAAGCTACCCCATATCATCCAAACAACTAGTGGTCAAGTAGAGGTGTCTAATAGGGAATTAAAAAGAATTTTAGAAAAAACCTATAATTGCATCTAGAAAAGACTGGTCATTGAAATTAGATGATGCATTATGGCATATAGAACTGCATATAAAACACCTATTGGTATGTCCCCAATATAGGCTACTCTTTTGGAAAAGCATGCCACCTCCTGGTTGAGTTAGAACATAAAGCATATTGGGCCATGAAAATTCTTAACTTTGATATACAAGATGCAGAGAAGAAACAGGTTAATGCAAATAAATGAGATGACGAATTTTGCCACCATGCTTATAAGAATGCCAGGATTTACAAAGAATGTACTAAGAAATGGCATGACAACCATATCGTAAAAAAGAGAATTCCATGAAGGACAGCAAGTTCTTTTTGTACAGTTCCGGCTAATTTGTTTCCAGGAAGCTAAAATCAAGATGGACAGGTCCTTATACAATTACTAAGGTATTTCCGATATGGAGCAGTAGAGATCTTTGATGAATCAAAAGTACCTTCAAGAAAAATCAATGAGAACTCAAAGCAAAATTTTCAAAGCTCCAAAGACCAGATTGAACCAAATCAGGTGTATCTTTCCTATCCTTTATTACATCCTTTATTTTTCTTTCTACTTAAAAATAATATAGAATAATATATATATAAAAAAAAAAAAATCATGTGTAAGAAGAAAATCTTGAGCAAAGATAAACTGGATAAGTGATAAAAGATAGAATTATTTGCTAATAAATGTAACGAGTTAAAGAAGTAGATTATTTGGTCAACTTTTAACAGCCTACTTAGGTCATTAAAAGATTATTAGCACTTCTAATTGCACATGCACACTAACAAGGCAAAGTAGGTATTGATTATAAGGCCAACTGAAGATTCAATTAATCACTGAAAATGTGGTAATTAATATACATTCTAATCAAAGAAACTTGAATTTAAGGAAAGAGCTACCTGCCTAATAAATAAAGTGCAAAAGACAAGAGTATATGTGGATTGCCCAAAGCCTACGTAATTGGGTCTCTGCACCTAGGTCAAGTGTGGAAATTCACGTAAAACGGTAAAGGGAAGGCCAGGATGCTCAGCAAAAAAAAAAAAAAAAAAAAAAAAAAAAAGAAGGCAGTGTGAAAGCTACCTTAATTCATGAGTATAAAATTGAGAATGTATAGAAAATTGACCAAAATAAGTGATAAGAGAGGATACTTTTGTTCTTCTAGTTTAATATTGAAATTGCTAAAGTAGTCATCACGAACATAAGTGCTATAGATCTTCGATGTACTCTAAGAAAGTTTTAATTATATGGCTAAAAAATTTGCTTCGAAGCTCAATGCTTAGTTAGCAATATTTTCTAAACTTTTTTATCTTTAATCCAAGATTTATCTCTGTGATAAATAATTTTATTAAAATATAGTATTAAATAAAACATTGCTAAGGGACTAGCAATGAATAAGTTTGGGGTGTGATAAGTAGTAAAAATATACTAATAAAAGTATTAAATTATAAAATAAATTAAAATATTTTATTAAAAATTGATACTTTTATTAATCTTTATGCAGGAAAGAAGGCTACCAATGTGAATCTCATTTTTCTGATTCAGATGAAATAAATTCAGGCAAACGGACTTCAAACGAGCCCAGAATCGAATTTCAAAAAAAAAAAAACCGCTGACGCAACGATGACGTCAGCATTTTTCGCGGCGTACGGTGGACCAACCAAAGGGTATTTCAGGAATTTCACAGACGGAGGCGCGCTCTGATTGGTTGAAGAACGCGCGGTCCATGCAACATCGGGCTCGCGCACGGTCCACGGAGGGCAATTTGGGAATTCTTGGCTGAATTCCAACGGGCGGTTTTCACTGAATCTTGATCGGACGGACGAGAAGAAGACGCTGATGGACGGCATCGCAGCTCCCGGTCGAGATCCAACGACCGGAATTCATCCCGACTGAAAACTAAAGGTCTGAGGCTGATTTCAACGAGATCGGACAGCCCAGATTTCAATCCATTGGATGATCCAACGGCTGATATTAAATCCGACTTGATCTGGGTATTTTTAACGGGTTTTTGAGTAGTTTTTTGGACCGTTTGATCAACATCGCACGGCAGAATTATTTCATGATCATAGTTTGAATTATTTTAGGAGTCTAAAATCGAGTTTTTGGATGGATTTTGGAGACTTCATCTATAAAAAAGCCCTGTCGTGAAAAAAAAAAAAAAAAAAAAAAAAAGGAAAAATAGAGAAAATCAGTGAGAGAAAGAAAAACAGGGAAGAAAGAAGAATCAGAGAGAAAACAGAGAGAGACGGGAAGAAGGAAAAAGAAAGAAGAGAGAGAGGAAGAAGAGAGAGGAGAATCAAGGAGCCCTCTTCTTCTTCACCAAGTTCTCCGCATCAAGAGCAACAGATAATCAATTTCAGCAATCAAACAGTCTAATTTCTTCATGCTTTTTATTTTATTTATTATTTTTAAATTTATTATCATGAACTAAATTTTATTTTACTAAGGCTAAGGTGTAGCCACTCTTTTGATCAATATTCAGTATAATTTATTTTTTAAATTTTTATTCATGAGGAGTATATAAATCTGATCTTAATGCTTTTAGATTACTGGCTCATCTTCTAATTATCTGATGACATAGATGTTACGGACCAAGTACATCTATGTTAATGCTTCTTGATTATATTCCTTGTATTATGAATCAAATTAGAATTCATATGCATGCGAAAATTTTTAGTGCGCTTGGATGCAGCGTATTTTAATTAGAGGGTTTCACAAAACCTAATGCATTAATATTTATTTAAATTACACTTGGATCAAAGGGTAATTAATAAATATTAATAGATTTGCTATGCCTGGACCAAAGGGTAGTGAATAAATTAGGAGACTCCACCGTCACATGAAATAAAATTAATCTAAAAACCTGAATATCGTATTGATTGAGTTGGTGAACCGATTGCCTTAGTAATCCATTGCTCTTGAATTTAAAACCTCAATAATTTACACTCTCTCTATTTAATAGGTTCCGTATGGCTAAGAGATCGAGTAATGATGTAGTCAAACTATAACACCCTCAAGATGAACTGCCGATGCACCTCAGGTCAAAGAATCAGACACACTACTGCAGCATCGAGTCAGTCATTGATGAGAAGGTAGACTCTCTAATGACTACTCGAGATGGTCACGCTCAGTGCCCTCATTCTCTAACGAGTACCTGTACTCTCGCTCCGGTGTCTCCACACCATAGACTCAAGACTCATCTACTAAAGAGAAGCGATGGTACACCAACCTTCCAGATCAATCACCATCCTCGTGATGATCCTATGATCGGGAGCATTTTATGAGTTAATAATGATTATTCATGTCTTAAAATTTTAATTCTTTAAAATATGAATTATCATTACCATTAACTCAAAGGATGTATCACAGACACTAAATACACATATGTGATAGAAAATAACCCACTTTATTGATATTAGTTAAAATTATAATTTTGCCCCTAGAAGTGTATTACAAGTGTCAGCTAATTCTGGCCTCTAGGGCACATATATCTAATAATCTTCTACTTGTCCTAAAGTCAATTGGCTATAAATCTAAGTTCCATCTTCTCAAGGTGGGCTTCGATCTTTTGCTGGCCTAACGGCTTTGTAAGTGGGTCTGCCACATTATCTATGGAGTTGACTTTCTTGACCTCGACGTAATCCTTTTCGAGGTAATCATGGATGAGGTGGTATCGCCGCTCAATGTGCTTGAATTTTTGGTGAGACCTTAGCTCCTTAGCTAGGGCTATGGCGCCATTATTATCGCAGTATAGAGGAATGACATATGATGGCATTACTTCGATTTCTGCAGCAAACTTGTTGTACCAGAATGCTTCCTTCGCAGCTTATGATGCAGCAATATATTCTGCTTCCATGGTAGAATCTGCTATTACCATTTGCTTGGAACTCTTCCAATTGATAGTACCACCATTGCGTACAAACAGACTCCCAGATGTCGACTTTCGATCATCTATATCGGACATGAAATCTGAGTCTGTGTATCCCTAGACTTGGAGTTCTCCGTTACCAAAAACCAACATCATATCTTTAGTTCTTCTCAAGTACTTAAGGATACATTTCACAGAAGTCCAGTATTCTTCACATGGATTTGACTAATATCTGCTTGTGACACTCACAGCATGGGCTATATCAGGTCGTGTACATAGCATGGCATACATAAAGCTCCCTATTGCAGAAGCATAAGGGATCTTGCTCATGCATTGTATTTCCTCAGGTGTGCTGGGCACATCTTCTTGGAAAGTTGAATACCATGTCTAAAGGGTATTAATCCCCTCTTAGAGTTTTCTATACTAAACCTCTTTAGTACTTTCTCTATGTGCATTTTCTGTGAAAGTCCTAGCATCCTATTTAGTCTATTCCTGTAGACCTTAATTCTTAGAATAAAGGATGCTTCGCCTAAGTCTTTCATGGAGAATTCCTTGAACAACCATATTTTGATTGTTGTTAACATGGGAATATCATTCCCAATAAGGAGGATGTCATCCACGTACAATACGAGGAAGACAACAGCACTCCCACTGATCTTTTTGAAAACACACGGTTCCTCTTCGTTTTTGATGAAACCAAACATTTTGATCACATCATTGAAATGAGTGTTCCAGCTCCGAGATGCTTGCTTAAGTCCATATATGGACCTTTGTAGCTTACAAACCTTGTGATCAGTATCACTGGATGTGAAACCTAGTGGCTGTTCTATATAGATATCTTTCTCAAGATATCCATTCAAGAATGCCATTTTTACGTCCATTTTTCATATTTCATAATCGAAATTGGCTGCAATGACAAGCAATGTGCGGATGGATTTTAACATAACCACCGGAAAAAAGGTATCCTGATAGTCAATGCCTTCGCATTGACTATAACCTTTTGCCACTAGTCTAGCCTTGAATGTCTCCACATTTCCATCTATACCAATCTTTCTCTTTTGAAGATCCATTTATATCCAATAGGTACTATACCTTCATGATGATCTACCAAGGTCCAGACTTGGTTTAGTGCATCGAATCCAATTTCTGACTTGCATTGCCTCTAGCCATTTCTCGGGTCGATATCTGATATCGCCTCGTTGTAGGTTTTGGGATCATCACCATGAGCACATTTACTACGAGAAATTTTTCTCTAACTTTTTTGAAATAATACCTAAGTATCTTTCAGGAGGATGGAAAACTCTTTTCGATCTATGAGGTGGAGGAGATAGTGTTCTTATGGCTCAACTGATTTTGTTCCAATTGGTTCTAGCTCATTGTACTTATGAGACTTTTCTCATCAGCTTGATCTGCTTTTCCAATGCCGCTATCTTGAATAAATTATTTTTCAAGAAAGATGGCATGTCGACTCATTAATCACATTAAGGTCTTCTGGAATGTAGAAATAGTATCCTAATGACTCTTTAGGATATCTTATGAATCAAGCTCTGAAGGATCTAAACCTCTAACTTGTCCGCTTGTTATCTTTTGACATGAGCCGGACAATCCCAAATTCTGAGATGACTCAGACTTAGTTTCTTACCGGCCATATCTTCATACAGTGTGAGTAGGAACGATCTTAGAGAAAACCCTATTCAGTAGATATTGAAGTTAATAATGAGTATCCCAAGAAAAATCAGGAAGGTCTGTGAAGCTCATCATGGATCAGACCATAATCCAATAGGATTCGATTTCTTCGTTCTGA
>QRFJ01000097.1:370938-433729 GCA_006176705.1 Cocos nucifera
ATCAGAGCTCAAGATAGGAGAACTCAATCTCATAGGTAGCTGCACCAAGAGGTTCGCATTCAACTCTGATGGGTTGCCATCATATACTGCTAGGTGTCACTGGTGAATTTTGGGAGCAATTAGAATGATTTAGATGATCGATCATTCTAGCTGTTCGAATCAGAAGAGTTCTGATCCATCGAAAGGAGTTTCGATGATGTCGATGATAGAGATCATGACATATCCCATTACCATACAGAACTAAACCTAACTGGGTCACACAAACAAGGGTTTGAATTTGGTGATCACTAATTGAACTGATCTAGTTCAATTGATCTGAATGAGATTCAATTAGGTTCAAGAAAATCGTGCTAGCATTCGATTGAACCTAATGTTCTTCTTTTACTATCACAAATATGTTGTCCTGTCTAAGCCAAAGGAGTTTGTGCTCAATCAGAGGCCTTCATATGATCTGACTGGAGGTTGTCCAAGTCAAAAAATATTGTCTTATTTTGTAAAACATTACCTGCCATTTTTGGTCACCTGCCATTTTTCGTTCTTTAACTTTGGTCAAAAGTCTATCTTTGACTGGTCAAATGTTGACCATAGACACTTTGATTTCTGTCCACGTGTCACGCATCTATTGGAGGATTGGTGGAGGCTTGTCCTCCTACTAGAACCTGGTAAGGAGGAGGGTGCATGCCACTCTAGGCGTGCGCCCAAGTTGGAGGCGCCTAGGAGTCCTTGTTGGATAGGGACTCTATCTTCTTTTTGGATTTCAATTAGAGTTCTCCTAAGAACCAACTTTGACTGGTCTTAGGCACCCTCTAAGGAGGAATCTAGGAGATTCTATTTCCACCAATCAAATTTAGATCTGATTTCACAAAGAGTTGTGATTGGTTGAGAAGAAGAGAAGTTGGATCACAGACAATTTATAAATAAGACCCTACGCCCAACTCAAATAAAGATTGAAAATTGAAACCCCACATCCCAAGGCTGCCTCTCCCCTCTTTCTCTACACCAAACCCACATTCTCCCTCTTCTCTCCACGTCCAAAAGAAGTTTTGGACCTTGGTTGGTGCGATCCAGATAAGAGAAAGATGATTGAAAGCTAGAAGGCTGCACTGCTGCATAGGACAACTGCTGATCTTCGAAAAGAGTTTTGAAGATTCTCCAGATCAGATCCAGATTTAATTTTTAGAGATGTGATAGAGAAGAAGAGAATCTCCAGATCCAGCCTGAGTGGATATCGGTAGAGGCCAGGCACTTGCGTGGCTTGATCCAAAATCTTTCGCTGCTTATAGGATCATCAATGGATAATAGGATTATCCACTTCAAGGTAAATTAAATCTAATTTAATTTATCTAAATTTATTTTAATTATTAAAATAATAATAATCAGATCTGAAATATCTTAGATCTGATCTGGATCAAAGAAAATTTTTTTTGAAATATATCTCTTGATCTGATCAGATCTGAACGAACCTGGTCCGAGAAATTAGGATTTTTCTTCACTTCGATGAATCTAAAAATCTACAATAATGATCTCGATGATGTTTGTAGCATACTATCAAAGTTTCACTTCAATCAGATATCATTATCATAATCAGTTTAGTATGAAAAGATTTTGACCATTAAATTAGAAACAAGCGATTAAAAGGCTAAACAGCGTCCGATTATGAGATAATTTTTTAGTTAAATGATCTTTATTATAATTTTAAATATTTTTTATGATGATGATAGTAAAATTTAAATTATTTTTATATAAACTATTCATATTAAGTAGATATTGCAAAAGCACGAGCATAACAACCACTGAAATTTCAGAATGATTATCAGAAGACGTATAGTTTTAAATCATTTTTCATCTCATGAGTTGAATTTTATAATCACTATCATAAAAAATGGTTAAATTAGTAGCCAAGATCATTTATAAAAAAAATTATCTCATAATTAGACACCATTTGGTCCTTTGATCATTCATTTATCATTTAATTGTCGAAACTAACCTATACTAAATTGACCAAGATAACGATATCCGATTGAAGTGAAACTTTGATAGTATGCTATAAACATCATCGAGATCATCGTTGCAGATTTTTGGATCCATCGAAGGTCTCTATTTATCAGATTATCATATCGTCATTCGTGATCGTCGAAATCAAATTTTTCTGATCGACGAAGCTAGGGCCATCGGATCGAGGCAATCTTTTGCAAAAATACTCTAATAATAATTATTTAGATAATGAACGATGAAGATAGATATTAAATTTTAAAATTATATAATATTTAAAGAAAAAAAAAATATGACAGTGGTTACAATTAATTATTATTATAAATCAGATTATAGCAGCAGTTCTTACTAACCACTGCTATAGATCCGACTTATGACAGCGGTTATAATGAACCGCTGCTATAGATCGATCTATGACAGCAATTTTTTATAATCACTGCTATAGATCCGACCTACGATAGCGATTTTTTGTAAATGCTGCTGTATATTGGATCTATGACAGCGGTTATAAAAATCACTGCCATGGATATGATCTATAGCAGTGGTTAACGAAAATCACTATCGTAGGTGCTATGGCAACGATTTCAAAAACTGCTGCCATAGTAAGCGAGGCCATAGGCCATTTTTGTACTAATATAATTAAATTATCCAAAATAAATATATAATTAAATTAAATTAATTTTTTATTTTTATTTTATTTTTATTATCAGATCAAAAAGATCATATCTGAGGAGTCTCAGATCTGATTAGGATCTTAAAAAAAAAATATCCTTTCTAATCTAATCAGATCTGAACGAACCTGATTCGAAAAATAAAATTTTTTTCTTCAACTGGTATCAGAGCTAGATTTCATAATTCATTAGATCTGATTTTAATTTATTTTTGATCTAATAATTAGATGATTTTAGATATCACATTAGATGTGATTAGATCTAAAATCAAAAAATTAAAAATTAAATAATCTAGATCTAAGATGTATGAGATGCATGACTAGACTAAGAATAGAATTATTCTATTTATAGTCTAGCATAATTATAATTTTAATTTAATTAATTATAATTTTTAAATTTATTTATTTATTATTTTTTAATATTATAAATATTATAATTAGATCTAAAAAATAAAAAATAAATTTATTTAATTTATTCATATGAGATATGATAAATGCATGTTTAGACTAGTTGTAGAATAGTTATACAAAATTATCTAGAATAAATTTAATTTGATATGATCAAGTTTAAATCTTAATTTTTAGATATTTATGAGATAATTTAGATCTAAAAATATGCATGATGTGATACATAAGATGTATGCAAAACATGTTTTTAGTTAGATCAATTTATATATATGTGTGTGATATATGATGTAGATCTAACTAGTTTTATAGATTTATCATATTTTTGATTAAGACGTTTTTCTTGATTATTCGATCATAAGAATGAAGTAGGATTTAAAGGCCCTCTCTTTCCATTCGATGAAGTATTCTTATGGTGTGTAGGAGTATTGCACATTCGTTCTTAATCAGAAATTAAAAAAATTATTTTCTACAAAATTCTAGATCACTCAAACCGAATTAAGAGTTGGTTAGATGGGATCAAGAGTACTTAAATTGATCGATCTAATAGGATTAAGTCTGGGTCAAGATCGAGTCACATGAGTGATCAATCGAGTTAAGACCTAATTAGGCTCAGTGGTTAGAGTCTGGATTGTAGGCTAACCTGATTGATTCTGACTCAATAATTTGGTATCTAAGGTAAGTTTGGCAGATATAATCGACTAATTTTTAATTAGGAGCTACTCGACTCGAATGTGTTCTTATCGAGTTAATGGCATATCTCTTTCATCGGTCTCACTTATCTGACCATATTTATCGATCTAGTCTTGATCTAAGGTGGCTAACAATCCGAGCTGACCCATGCTATTAGGTTAGTCATAATGGTTATGGCTATGTCAAGTCAAGTTTAAAGAGATCTAAATCAAATCTTCCTAAGAAAAGATTAAGTCTAAGATCTTCCACCATTGTAGATGTACGGGCCCTTCTCGGGGTTAATTATTCTCGACTGATCATAGTGGTTCAGTTGCATCGAAAAGATGCAACCATGTCTATTAGGCATTGGATGCTATGGACTGGAGGATGGATTGGGCTTAATATTTTGGATATGGTGAGAGATCCAAATAGAAATTCAATCTGTGCAAATAATGGGTCTGACTTAACTAAGGAGTAGATCAATATTCCGGGCATGCTGAGATTCATAAATTAGAGATCAAGTCTGGGTGCACCATAATTAGAGAATCATTGGACAAGAATTGTTTACTCATTGGCTAACCTATCATCAATAACTGTTAGGTGAGATGATGAGTCAGTTGATGGAACTGCATCACCCACTAAAAATTAGTAATCGTAGAGATTTTTGCATCTCTACAGAAGGAGTGTAGAGATCCGAAAAAATAGTAGAAGCTAATTTGTTTAAAAATCAAATCTCTAAATAAATTAGTCAAATCTTAATTATAAAATCTAACTAGAAACTTTGACTCTCTATAGAAAAAAAAATCTGCATCCAACCTACTAGCCCGTATACTGGACACTCATAGACAACCGAATCCAATTATAAGAATTGGCTCTGAAACTTCAAAATTATTTTGGATTCTGAAAAGTTGACTCATGTATTAGATCAGGATCCTTCCACCTTACTAGCTCGTCTGTCCGCTAAACAAAGAGCATCTCTTGATAAGTGAATGGATGAAGATAATAAGATCAGATACTACATATTGGGCTTGATGTCTGATGAGCTTCAGTGTCAACATGAAGATATCAAGACTGCTCGCCAAATGTTGGCTCACCTGCAAGAGTTGTTTAGTGAACAAAGTTGCGCAGCCAAATATCATATCACTAAATGATTGTTTAAGGCTAAAATGCATAATGGACAGTCAGTCCAAGATCATTGTCTGATAATGATCGAGGACTTGGAAGAGCTTGAGAAGCTAAGAGTGAAGTTAGATCAAAATCTGCAGAATGATATAATTCTGCAATCCTTGACTGATGCATATGGACAGTTCATCATGAACTATCAATGCATAAACTTCAGAATATTCTGGCTGAGCTTATGAATATGCTGGTTACTACTGAGCTTTCTATGAAAGATTTTAAAGGCTCAGTACTTGCTATGGAACATACTTCTTCAAAGAGAAAGTCTTTTGAAAAGAAGAAAAAGTCTGTGAAAAAGCAAAAGATGAAAGGTGGAAAGAAAAAGAAGGCCGAGCTGAAGAAGAAGACCGCTGACAAAGAAAAGTATTTTCCTTGTAATACTGATGGCCACTGAAAGTAGAACTATCCTACATATTTGGCCATCCTGAAGAATAAGAAGAAGACAGGTCCTTTTAGAGGTATGCTCGTTATCGAATCTAACCTTACAATTTCTTTTGCATCCAGTTGGATGCTTGACTCTAGTTCTAGTGCTCATTTGTGCACTTTCATGTAGGATTTTAAGGATAGCAGGAGGCTGAGGGATGGTGAGATGACCTTATGCATCGAAAATGGAGTAAGAATTGTTACTATGACTGTGGAAACCTACCCTCTTCGATTATCATCTGGCTTAGATTTAGTACTTAATAATTATTATTATATGCCTGCTGCAAGCAGGAATTTGATTTCTATTTCATGTTTAGCACAAGAAGGCTATGTAATTAATTTTCTTAAGGACCATTGTAATATTCTTTATGAAAGAAATAAAATTGTAAGTGATTTTCTTATTAACGATCTCTATCAGTTATATATTGATGTATCTGTCTTTAATATCAAGCAAAATGTGAATGCCATAAGATCAAAATGACCCAAGAATAGTCCAAATGATAGGTATCTATGGCACCTAAGGCTAGGTCATATAGCAGAAGATAGGGTTAACAAATTGAAAAAAATTGGGCTATTGAGTCCATTGACTTTTGAGTCATATTTAATTTGTGAATCATGTCTTCATAGCAAAATGACTAAGCTTGCTTTTGTAGGTTATGGGAAAAGGGCTACGGAACTACTTATCCTAGTACATACTGATGTATGCGGCCCATTTGATGTATCAACTAGAGGCAACTTTGTCTACTTCATAACCTTTATCGATGATTTATCTTGGTATGGGTATGTGTATCTTATGAGACACAAGTCTGAAGCCTTTGAAAAGTTTAAGAAATTCAGACATAAAGTTGAAAAGCAAACTGAAAAATCTATTAAGATTCTTCGATCAGATCGAGGAGGTGAATACCTTAGTCGAGAATTTCTGGACTATCTCAAGCAATATGGCATAGTTTCTCAATGGACTCCACCTGAAACATCTCAACTCAATGAAGTTTTAGAATGGAGGAATTGGACCCTATTAGATATGGTCCGATCCATGATGAGCTTCATAGATCTTCTTGATTTTTTTTGGAGACATAGTCTGTTAATTGCTATATATTTATTGAATAGAGTTTTCTCTAAAATCATTCCTACTACACCGTATGAGATATGGCATAGTAAGAAATCAAGTCTGAGTCATCTCAGAATTTGGGGTTGTCCGGCTCATGTCAAAAGATAATAAGTGAATAAGTTAGACTATAGGTCCTTTAGAGCTCGATTCATAGGATATTCTAAAGAGTCATTAGGATATTATTTCTATATTTTAGAAGACCATAATATGATTATGAGTCGGCATGCCATCTTCCTTGAAAAATAGTTTATTCAAGATAGTGACATTGGAAAGCAGATCAAGCTCGAGGAGAAAATCTCACAAGAGCAACAAGCTAAGAATCCTATGGAATCAAATTAGGTTGAGCCAATACAATCACTACCTCCTCCACCTTGTAGATTGGAAAAGATTTTCCATCCTCCTGAGAGGTACTTACATACTATTTCAGAGGAAGTAGAGGAAATGTTCCTCGTAGATAATAGAATTCATGGTGATGATCCCAAAACCTATGATAAGATGATATCGAATATCGACTCTGAGAAATGATTAAAGATAATGAAGTCAGAAATTAACTCGATGCACTCAAATCAAGTCTGGACCTTGGTGATCTATCTGAAAGTATAGTACCTATTAGATATAAATGGATCTACAAGAGAAAGTTTGGTGTAGATGAAAATGTGGAGACATTCAAAGTTAGATTAGTGGCAAAAGGATATAGTCAGCGCAAAAGTATTGACTATCAGGATATCTTTTCGCCAGTAGTCATGCTAAAATTCATCCGCACATTACTTACTATTGCAGCCTATTTCGATTATGAAATTTGGCAAATGGACATGAAAATGATGTTCTTAAATGGATACTTTGAGGAAGATATCTATATGAAACAGTCGCTAGGTTTCACATCCAGTAATGCTGATCATAAAGTATGCAAGCTGTAAAGATCCATATATGGACTTAAGCAAACATCTCGGAGCTGGAATACTTGTTTGATGTAGTCAAATTATTTGAATTCATCAAGAATGAGAAGAAACCATATGTTTTCAAAAAGATCAGTGGGAGCGCTATTGTCTTTCTCGTACTATACATGGATGATATCCTCCTTATTAAAAATAATATTTCCATGTTGACCATTGTTAAAATATGGTTATCTAAAGAATTCTCCATGAAAGATCTAGGAGAAGCATCCTTCATTCTAGGAATTAAGATCTATAGAGATAGACTGAATAGGATGCTAGGTCTTTCATAGAAGATGTATATAGAGGAAGTGCTAAAGATGTTTAGCATGAAAAATTCTAAGAGGGTATTGGTATCCTTCAGACATGGCATTCATCTCTTCAAGAAAATGTATCCCAACACACCTGAGGAGATTGAATGCATGAGTAAAATCCCTTATGCTTCAACAATAGGGAGCCTCATGTATGCCATATTATATACACGACCTAATATAGCCCATACTATGAGTGTCATGAGTAGATATCAGTCGAATCCAAATGAAGAACACTGGATTTCTGTGAAATGTATCCTTAAGTACTTGAGAAGAACTAAGAATATGTTGTTAATTTTTGGTAATGGAAAACTCCAAATCCAGGAATATACAGACTCAAATTTTATATTCGATATAGATGATCGAAAGTCAACATTTCGAAGTCTGTTTGTGTGTTATGGTGGTACTGTCAGTTGAAAGAATTTCGAACAGACAGTGATAGCAGATTCTACCATGAAAGCAGAATACATCGCTCCATCAGAAGCTGTGAAGGAGGCATTCTGATATAAGAAGTTCGCTGCAGAGATCGGATACCATTCCTCTATACTGCGATAATAATGGCGCCATAGTCCTTGCTAAGAAGTCGAGATTTTATTAGAAATCCAAGCACATCGAACGGTGATACCACCTCATCCATAATTACTTCGAGAAAGGTTACATCGAGATCAAGAGAGTTGACTCCGCAGATAATACGGTAGATCCATTTACAAAATCGTTGGACTAGTAGAAGATCGAAGCCCACCTTGAGAAGATAGAACTTAGATTTATAGTCAATTGGCTTTAGGTCAAGTGAGAGTTTGTTAGATATGTGTCCTAGAAGTCAGATTGGTTGACACTTATAATACACTTCTAAGGGCAAAATTATAATTTTAACTATAAATAATAAAATGGATTATTCTCTATCATAGTATGTATTTTGAAAGTATCTGTGATATATTCTTTGAGTTAATGGTAATAATAGTTCATATTTTTAAGAGTTGAAAATTTAAGACATGAATTTTTATTATTAACTCATAAAATGCTCATAACTGTAGGATCATCACGAGGATGATAATTGATTTGGAAAATTGGTGTATGATCGCTTCTTTAAGAAAGATGAGTTTTAAGTCTATGGTATAGAGACACCGAAGCAAGAGTACAGGTACTCGTTAGAGAATGAGGGCACTGAGCGTGACCACCTTGAGTAGTCATAAGGAAGTCTACCTTCTCATCGATGACTGGCTCAAAGCTACAATGGTGTGTCTAGTTCTTTGACCTAAAATGCATCGACAGTTGACCTTGAGGGTATTATAGTTTGACTACACCGTAACTCGATCTCCTAGCCATTTGAAATTCTGAGGTGTATGTTGGCTATAGCATGTTCATTGTAGGAATTGGATTGCACCAATAGAAGATCTATCTACCTCGGTAGATGAGAAGCAGCCCTATGATAATCATGAGAATCAAGTCCATAAGCCCATGGCCATGGCAGAGTGAAATAATAGAAAGAGTTTTTATTAAGATTTTTCACATTGGACTTGAATCGATTGATTAATTCATATGATGGAAATTAGGATTTGATGAGATTATCTTAACCCTAATCCGATCGAAGCTCAAGATAGAGGAACTTAATCATATAGGTAACTACATCGAGAGATTTGCTTTTAGTTCTGATAGATTGCCACCATATGCTGCTAGGTGTCACTGATGGATTTTAGAAGTAATTAGAATGATTTGGATGATCAATCATACTAGTTATCTGAATTAGAAAAGTTCTGATCCATCGAAAGATGTTTCAATGATGTCGATGATAGAGATCGCGATGTATTTCATTACCATACGAAATTGAATCTAACTGGATCACACAAATAAGAGTTTGAATCTGAATATCATCAATTGGACTAATCCAGTTTAATGATTTGAATAAGATTCAATTAGTTCAAGAAAATCGTGCTAGTACACGATTGAGCCTAATGTTCTCCTTTAATAATCATTAAAGCTTATCTCGACTGAGCCAAATATATTTGAGCTCACTTAGAAATCTTTACTTGATCTGACTGGAGTTTATCTAGGTCAGAAAAGGATTATCTTAATTTATAGATAAATTTGAAATAATACCTATCATTTTGATCATCTGCTAAATCTTATTTTTGAACATTGGTCAAATATTGACCCTGGATACTTAGACATCTGCCCATGTATCATGCACCCATAGGAGAGTACCTGGGGACTTGTCCTCTTGCTAAAATGCAGATAGGAAGAGGGCACATGCCTCCATGAGGATAAAGCAGGAGTCCCATACAAATGGGACTCCAGGGTTGCTTTAGGAGATTAAACTATTTGGCGCCAAGAAGTCTTGTTTGACCCAGTCTTGGCGCCACCTTAGAAGGTTTTTGAGGGTCTTTCATCTAATGATATTATCCCATCAATCAGATTTAAATCTGATTGCACAAAAGATCATGATTGATCGAGATGATGTGGCACTGCATGGCGCAACAGGGTCTATATAAACCTTATCTGCGCCTAAAATTTAATGCTTTTGCTTTTAGCCCATGCCATAAAGCTTCTCTCCCTCCTTCTTCATGCCATCCTCTGGTCCTCTCTCTCCTCTCCACACCCAAAGGCTTTTGGGTACGAACAAGGTGCGATCCAAGTAAGTAAAAGATGTCAGAAAAGGAAGAAGGCAGCACTGCTGCAAGAGACAATGACTGTTTTTCGAAAGTAATTTTGAAGACCTTCAAGATCAGATCTAGATATGATTTTTGGAGGATTGATTGAGAAGAAAAAAATCTTAAGATCCTATCCGAGTGGATACCAGTAGAGACCAGGCGCTTACATGGCTACATCCAGAATCTCAAGCAAATATCAGGATCATCACAGGATAATTGGATTATCCAAAATAAAGAAATAATTAAAATAAATTTAATTTTAATTTTAATTTTTATTATTAAATTAATAATATCATATCTAAGGAGTCTCAGATCTGATTAGGATCTCATAGAATTTTTTTTTTGAAATATCCTTCCTGATCCAATCAGATCTGAACGAACCTGATCTAAAAAATAGAATTTTTTCTTTAGTTATAATGCCAATAGCCCTCACCGTAGCAGCCTTGGTACACTGTCTCAGTAAGTCCAGAGAACCCTGGATTGGAACCTCGGCCTGAGAGGAAAAGCTATGCATACTTGCAAAGTGCCAGACCTGAGAAGCTTTCGAACACAAAAAGAGCACGTGCTCGACAGTTTCCTCCTCCATACCATAAATTGGGCAAACAAACTAGAGATCCATATCTCTCTCCCTCAGGGCAAGCCTGGTTGAAAGCTGCCCCCAAGCAACTTTCTAAATAAAGAGACTCACCCTCATGTGCACTATAGTCCTCAATATCCATCAAATATTCAATTGTCTAGTGGTCTCCCTTCGATACAAGCGGTAGAGATCGACCATCATCACCCTCGGATGGTAAGAAGATCTCTGAACTCTGACATCCTATGTACTCTAGATGGGTATTAGTAAAAAAATCAAGTGCTTTGCCAAATGGTTACCAAAAATCTGTGTTCCCATCTTCACATCCTGGCCTCTATCTCATTGAGTGAGCATGTCATAGGCCCTCATCGAGTCCCCAACCTCTGGGCTAATAAAGGTTGGCCACCAACTTAATCGCAAATCAACAATCCATGAGTCAAACACGATGTTCATGGATTGTCCATCCCCAGGGGCTCACGCATAAATCTCTTTCCATAAAAAGGAGCCGCTCCTAGACATATGAATCTCTTCGCTACTGGCCAAGGACCATACTTGGCCTCATCACTTTGCTCCACCAACTGTTAGGATCAAGAAGGAAATGAGCCTCATGCCTGACCTTTGGTCCAGCGGTCTAGAACTGGATCCCCAAACTATCATTCTGTCACAGGCTTAGCTGCAGGTATGTCACAGAGATGCAGGCATAAGTGTGGCATAGTGCTGCGAAGGATGTGGCATGGCTAAAATTTGCAATGCTACTCGATACTCTGGAATCCCTAGAGTGAAGTTTAGGGGGATGCCTTGCTAGGGTATTTAGGGAAGTAATGGTTAGCCAAGGTGTAGCATAACTGTGACATGATATTGAGAGGCTCGGGATACATGATACTTAGCATAGCGGTAGACTGCCAAGATATATATAGATACTCGAGGATTCCTCTTGGTTTGAGAAGGAGTGCGAAGCTTTAGCTACGTTCTCGACTCCCCCAAGCCCGTAGAACATGAGTTCGCTATGGCACAATTGTGGAGCAATGCTGGTGCCATGCCCAAATGGTCTTGCGTGAGGCATTCGGGGCAATGCTGGTCGGACGAGATGGCCACATTGTACGGGATAGAGATTTCTAAGAGGTCTATCCTTGAAAAATTGTCTGGTCTACTCCATACATTCTTGATCTCTATGGTGGAGCGAAGAGAGATAGAGGACTCATCGGACAAAGGTGTAGCCTACCTAGATAGGCAAGCCTCGTTAACATTGTAGGAAGATGTCTTACGAGGATCCACGAGAACCGATCAATTGTAGAGTACAAGCGGGGCTTATGAAATATCGGTTGGATATGTGCCTTGGAGCTACGCTAAGGATCAAGGATGGCCAAGAGGATCGTACCGAGGAGAAGACAGCTTAATGTAAGGATTAGCCGATCAGATATATTTACTTAATAGATAGACTTGGATATCAATATTGTGGCAGTGCACAAGGCATGAGCAGATCGTGGACGAAGGATGTTAGGCAATATGGTCGTGAATCTTTGAGATTGTGGCAGTGCGTAGTGATGTGCAAGTAGGCTGTGAACATTATTGAATGGTGTGGCCATTGATAGAAAAGCATATCGAAGATGCAATATTGGATCATGGCATAGGAGTTTATGGGGGATTTTGGATAGTGGAACTTAAGAGGGCTCGGATGTATGCAATTGGCTGTAACTTCGAGGAGGTGCAAGATGTGTCGACTTGATAGTTTAGCTGGATGATACTAGAGATGGATTTGCCTGACTCTCATATATAGCAGTAGCGTTGCATGGTCATGTTGGAGGATTTGTTATGTATTGTTTTGAAGGGTAGCTTGGTGGATTGTGAATCAGTGGCACAGTGTCATAGTATGAAAGGATGCTGAGGATCAAGATATCTTGGGTGAACAGTACTTAGCTTAAAGAGGCAAAGTCTAAAAGTTGGCATAGAGGTGCTGAGCTATGAAGCATTTTTGGAAAGAATACTTATTTGTATATCAGAGGGAAGAACTCGAAAGAGTTCACCTTGGTGTGTGACATATGAGGAGCCGCATGGGTATTTAGGTAAAAAAATATTCATCCCGTGATAGTTCATCTACGACTGGCATATAACATTTCGAGTTAACAGGTGCATACCATCGCCTTCAAGACTTGATCTTCACATAAATTTTTGAAAATGCTGCTCGAGGTTCACCATCGCGGCCTAAGTAGAATAGCATTCAAAAAGAGGTAGATGCCCAGATCACCTACGCCCCCCAGACACCAAACTCCCAAGTCCCATCCCACCACTCATCTCCACGTGTCTCACGTCATTCCCGTGTCCCGAACCCCTTTTCCTCCGCCGCACCCCGACACCCGTTTCGGCCGCCCGTCCTGCCCCGCGCCCACTGAAATACACTGGGACCCGTCCGCTCTCCTTCCATCCTCCCCCTCCCATTCGCCAAATCCCTAGATCCCCTCCCCTCCCCAAGTTTATCAAGAATGTCCCTCCCTCCGGGCGATGGCCCCCAAACCTCTTCCCTGATGGATTCCCCGCCCCGCCCCCCTTCTCCATCGACCTCAACGAGTTCCCCTCCTCCACCCTGCGACACCCCTCCCGCGGCCCCCGCCCCACCTTTCCTACCCGACGATGCCTACGCCCTGGCTTGCACGTTTCATGGGAATCTCACCCCCGCCACCGGCCTCCCGGCGGAGTTCCCAGGGGAGGCCGGCATCGGCCGGCCCCTCCCGTGCGGGCTATGCGGCCGCCCCGAGACCCGGTGCGGCACCGTGGTCTGCGACGGCTGCGAGAGGGGGTTCCACCTCAGCTGCGCCAGGGTTCGGGCGCGGCAGCATGTTTCCTTCGAGGACTGGGTCTGCACCGACTGCACCATGAGTGGGGTGCCCAATAAGAGGTGGGCTCTCGGGGCTGCCAGGCTTCTGGATATCAACGCCCTGCCGCCGAGCGACGGAGATGGGGAAGCCAGTACCCCGGAGGAGTTTCACATCGGCAGGAACTCTGGGCTTAGCAGGCATTTCATCTCTTTGCTCTTCCTTTTTGTTTTAAAGTTTCCATTTTTTTGGTAGTTGTTGATTTATAGCACTGCAGAGCAGATTGCTCATATATTGCTACAGTGCTTTCTTCGATTATTTTCACGTTCTTTTTCTTCTTCTCATTTGCCTCACGAGTACTAATAAAGTTGAAGCATGTGAAATTCTTTGCTCCCATATGACAGAAGCAAAATAAATCCCGAGGACTTTCTAATATAACAAACGGAAAAAAATGAAATCAGTGGAACTTGCAGCTGTGCAACTCATGATGTATTTAGACAAGCTTCTAGTCATGCAGGATACATGAGGAATCATGCAGTATTCATATTAGTTTTTCCATCAAAAGAAGTTGGGGCAAACGAAGGTTTATGATGGAGCATAATGATGAAGGACAATGTTCGTGATACTACATCAAAATTTATGCTCTTTCATCAAATAACTTAATGATATACTGTGGCTTTAGCTCCTTTGCTGAGAACTTAGGGGTGAAAATATGATAAGTGAAAGGAAAATCTTTTTCTCTGTTGTGATTGGAGGTGTTACAAAGGTCATGTGTAGGAGAGTAAGGTGGGTTTGATAATGAACTTTAGCAACCTCTGTGTTTTGATGCTTCTATGCTTTGGATCACTATTGATGTAATTCTTAGGTTACTGGATCATGCTTAACATGCTGGGAATGCTAGAATTTTGAAATCTGATGGCTGTATTCGATTTTGATGGTTGTCCTCTCATAATCTTGTTATGGGAAGATTAACAACATATCTTATAGATTAGGAAAAAGACTGCTTATAGTGAGTTCTCAAAGCATTGGAGGAACCCTAAAAGCTAGGAATAATGGGTAGCTGTAGCATTTAGGCTTTGGTTAAGGAAGAAAGAGGTTTTGATAAGTCATATGGGAGTTTCCTAGCCTTGCTTTTCTGAGTATAATAGTTTTCTAGTTTTGGCTATAGTCTTCTCTACAGTTTACACTGGTCTTTGGGCTTCTTGGCATCTTACTATCATGCATCAGAGTGTTTCAGTTCAGACGTTACTGTACATGGTGGCATGCAGCGAAGCTAACAGTACCACTGTTTGTGAAGCCCAAACTTAGTGATTATTCCCACTTCCTACGTTTCCTCTACAACCTTATTGTGTGCTCAAGAAGCATTGTTGCTTCTTTGGCCATAAGACAAGAAACATATAGATCTTATGTTGCCTCCTGTAAGATGAATAGGCTCCATGAAAGTAGTCAGCTGCATGGTCAACTATTTGGATTGGCTATGGTTCACAAAACTTTTAAAACATTAGAGTAGCTAAGGAGTTTCATCGAATATTTATGAAAAACAAATACAAAAACTTCTCTTTGAAATTCACCTGAGCAAAAATCCAAAAACAGGATCTAATTAAAAAGTATAATATTTTCCTCTACATCATATGCTTCCATTGTGTAGAAGCTTTGTCATGAGTTTGCCTTTTGACTCACCATGACTTTAGGCTCAAAACTGTGGATATAACTCTAAATTTAAAAACGAAAGTTTAAGGACTTAAAAAACAAAAAACATTAATATATGCTGCATGAATATGTAAATTATTTTTCTCACTTATGTGACATCATGAGGTGTTCTTGATGCAACAATATGATATTATGTCTTTTGTCCTACTATGCTTGGATGATGATTGGATTGTGAAGTTGTTCAAGTGAATGCTATTGATCATCACCTGTCTCACTCGGATCAATCAAGAGATCGAGCAAACCAAGGTTTGTGTATAATGACTAAGGAACACATCATTATTTTACTGAGATGCAATCATTATTAGCAAACAGTCTTGGATCATCTCTTTAATTCTGGATCCTTGTCCATCACCATTCCATCTTTTTGTTATCAAAGTTTTCATAGTCATGTCACAAGCTGAAGGGTCAATCAACTTGTAGATTTTTGACTATGATATCTATAAGCAATAAATTTTTGTGGTTCATCAACTTTATCTGCCTGTGCCATATCCGTTTCCTTCATGAGAATCATTAATTCATTGGATTGCATTGATATATCATCTATTATTTGTTGCAAGCAGAAATATGGTGATGAGAGCTACCAAATAATCGTCATGCTGTTGAAACTTTTGTCACATTTCACATCTATCATTTCATTGATGCAACATATGGTCAGATACTCACAAATCGCAATGATGATCATCCTATTTGAAGACATCAACACTACCCTAAAACAACAGTATTCTTAAAGGCATTTCGAATTGCTATCTTTACCCTAGGCTTCTTTACATATATTTTGACTTGAGAATGAATTCTATTTCTCCTCTTAAATACACATGGCTTCAAAATATTAACTTTGACCCAAACAAGGGATTTATGGACTTTCAGCTTTTCTTCAAATTCATCCTAATGTAGGACACTAGGATTTTAAATATGCCATAAACAGAAGAATAAAAAGTATTTATTGTGTTTCTGAAATTATTAGGCACAAAGTATGCAGCCTTGGGTTTACCTAGTGCCAGCTGAAGGCCTTGAGTTCAAGATACATAAAGATCCAAAAAGTTTAGAAGGGTGGAATACACCTAAAGAAGAGGAGAGAAAATAAGACATAGTTGTGTCCATGATATCATAAAAAGGGAGAAGAGGCAAAGGGATGTCTGTGCAAGTGAGGGGAATGAGACACATGCCAAAATGGCAAAGGGCTTAATACGCATTGGCGTGGAAAAAGAGTTAACTGTCATAAACTTGCAATTCTCCCAATTTACAAACATAGCTTGAATATACCTGATTTATAGTCTATGTTCCATTTTTTTCATGCTCTTTCTCATTATCCCCTTGGTCCGTTTTTTCCCATGTAGCGTGGAGCTACAACTGCCATACTGCTGATTGGAGTTCTTATTGCTGCCTTCAGTGGTAGGAGCAACCGTTGCTACATGATCTGGAGGCAACTAGTAGAGGGGAAAAATGAAGAAGGTGAGACTGTGAGAGAGGGAGTGAAGGAAGGAAAGATAGAGGTGGTGGAGGAAGAAAGAAAACTGAATATTATTGGTGTGCCATGTACCTTTGCTACTTAGCTGAATGCCTTCATTTCTTTGCTCTCTTCCGCTTTATTCCCTTCTACCATCCCATCCTTCTTCCTCTCCTCTTTTACCTTTCAGCACTAATGCAGGGAGGCAGAAGGATAAAGAGTAAGGTGTGTCTCAATCTCACCCATTATGGACTGCAATTCTGGGAAACAAAGGGGGCTTAGGCGCATAGATAAGCATGGTAGAGAACAGAGATGAATGTTTAGGTGATAGGACTCAAGAAAAATAATTGAAGAAACATTAAAGCTGCAGTAATCCAGAATTCGGCAGTGGAGAATTGACTTGGTTGGTAGGAAGCTTGCATCTTCAATGAGAAGTGCTGAAGCTCTACTAAGGAGAGTGGCTGAGATTTGTGTTGAAAGTTATAATAAAGAGAAAGTAAAGAATTTAGAAAACATAGATTGAGGTTGGGATAAAGGATTTTGAATAGTATGCAGTGCGAAAGGATGTAGCTCTTAAAAGGAACAAATTATCAAAGGAGTATTTTTTTACCAACCTGAAGGTCCTGAACTGTTGGGATTCAGCTTGTTATGTACGGTTGTTGTAATGCTATAATATTGCCACATGATTATCTCATCTATGTAATCATTTACATGATTGTGCTTGCAACCTTTCGTGCTAACCATGTCAACTTTATGCTTTTGTTTGTCCATTGTGGTTATCCAAGGGTCATAAAATCTTGTTTACAAGCTTCCTCGAAATGAAATCTACATCGTCTTTTCTACTGATGGCCGAGCATCTTAATGGTTTTTCAATCTAAAAGACCTATTATGAAGCTGTAGACCATCTTTAATGGCAAGATTTTAAATTTCATTTCAGGGGTTTTTGATGCAAAAATTGCATATAACATACTCATATTTCTTAAACTTTTTGCTGACCAACAATTATTACTTTTGGTGCTGCTTAGTCTGTGGTCATTTCTTTTGAACTTACTGATACAAGTGATTGCTTGTAATCTATATTCTGTGCAGAAAGAACAATCCTGATGGAGCTTCATTTAGTGGGTTTGGTGTATCATTTCCACATCTAATCGTTGGTCACAATAGAAATGCTTTTGATTTAGTTAAGGATACTGAAACAGTAACTGAGGATATGAAAATAAGTTCAGAAGGTGTACCATACCATGGACTATTTGCAAGTAGAGGTTTTGAAAATCCAGTTTTGGGCTCTTCTCTTATAGGAAGGTCTGCTGTCAATAATGCAGCAGTATCAGGACAGTCGCATGGAGAGATGTTTCTGCAGCTGTTAAGAAACTTTATTATGGAAAGAGGAGGTTTTCTGGGTGAAGGTTGGTCTGTGGATTTTAAAGAATTTGCAAACAGGTCTGGTCCATATCCTGTATATTGTGCCCCAGATGGAAAAAGGTTTGAGTCAATGTCCGATGTTGCCCAATATCTTGGGATAAAATCAAGCTTCCCTTCTATGGACATTGATGAAATAAGTGATGGTTCTGGCATTGCACAGAGGTCATTGACTCTAGGCAGAAGGAAGAAAGATCTTGCCAGAAATTCGGTGATAACAAGTTTCAAAGAAAATCAAGACATTGTGCGGGTCAGCTGTGTCATGGAGCCCTCATCTGATACGGAGGTCATGGAACCTCAGTTGTCTGATGTTAGAAGTGCTCCAAGAGTTGCAAAAACTTTCATGGAGGACAATTGTAGCCATGGATCTCAAGCCTTGTCTGTACGTAGCCATACATTTTACTAAATGTTTTAGCTTTACGTATTCTGATTCTGCTTTCATTCATTCTGTCATTCCGAGTTTAGAATGTTATTGCTTATTCTGTGCATAGATATGTGCATATCTGCTAACCTACTTGCCTACCTACCTGGCTATACATAATCACATATAATACCTACACATACACGCACATATGTATTTCATACAAATTATACATATAAACATATGCATGCATGCATATATGCATATATGAGGTGATTGAGTATTCCGTTGATATGTATGTGTATTATTTAAATGGATAAATGCATACATCATATATCTATTCCTTTTTTTTTTTTTGGTTAATTAGACTATGACTGCTCATGCTTGATTTTTTATCATCTTCAAAACTCTGCTTCTAGGTTGGGCTTCCAGTTCAATATGAAGATTTCTGTGTGCTCAGTCTGGGGAAGATTGATTTACGAACGACATACCATGACAACTATCAGATTTGGCCTGTAGGATATAAATCCCATTGGCATGATAACGTTACAGGTTCACTTTTTGAGTGTGAGGTGTCAGATGGTGGTAATGCTGGGCCTGTTTTCAAGGTGCATAGGTGCCCATGTTTGATATCACCTGTACTCAGTGGTGCAACTGTTCTATTACATAAAAATGTTAACAAAGATGATATGCCAGAAAGGATGGAAAGTACTATAATGACTGTTGATTCAGATTGTGATAACGATGATGACATTCTAATGCTGCTATCAGTTCCAGATCAGTCACAGCAGGACTTGTTATCATGTTTTAGCAGCAACCTTGGTGAAACATCGTATGAATCCTTTGTACAAATTAATATGCAGAAGCCAGCTGTTTTAACACCTGATCTGAATTGCCATTCAGGAAGGTCTTCTGAGGCTTCAAGAATGAGAGATGAAATAGGGGAATTCTATGTAGAAGGAAGATCATCACAGTCAGTATGGAAGATGGTTTCTCATACTCTTCTTGATGCTTGCCGTGAAGTGTACAAGCAGTCAGGCCATTTGCAATTTTGCTGCAGGCACAATAGTAGAAAGCTTTCATCATGCTCAGACAATAGAACTCTAGAAGCTCTAGATCATCTTAGTCCCTTAGCTAAATTTTGCTCTTTCCGTGGACCGACTGCTACACCACAAATAATCCAGAATGACAGTGAACTAGAAGCCACATGCAAATCACTTGCAGAATGGTTAAGCCAGGATAGATTTGGATTGGATGTGGGCTTTGTACAGGAAATTATTGAAAGCCTTCCTGGATCTCATGCTTGTTCACACTACCAATTTTTAAATGATAGGACTGATTTTTCTACCTTATGGACTGTGGCAAGTGGGATGCTCTTAGCCATCGAAAAGAATGGAGAACAAGGTGAAGAAGTTGCATCATGTGGTTTATATAGAGGGCACCAAAAATCCAGGCTACAGGACATTGCTGAAGACAGCCAATCAAGAGATCACCAGACTCCACCTGGGAAACCTGTAAGCAGTAGGCTTCCTGCTGAGTTGGTTGGGGATGTTCTTCAGGTACTGTTATTCACATTGCATTTTTTTTTTTTTAAATTTCTCTTGATCCAATAACATTTTATTATATTAAAGTTTCAAGCTCTATATCTTATGTTGCTGCCTTTTCACATTTCTCCTTTTTTCAAAATTTTATTAGATATGGGAATTTCTGTGGCGTTTTTATGAAATTTTGGGCCTGAAAGAACCTCCATCATTTGAGGAACTTGAAGAAGAGCTTATCAATCCGTGGCCTATGGGGTCATATAATTTGGAGAATCTAGAAAAAGAAATTCAGAATAGTAATAACAGCGCAAATGGTCCAATGTCATTTCTAACTGGTGAATCTGGTCCAATAGCTCATGAACAGAGTCCATTCATATTCATGCCAATTGAAACAGCTTCTGCAAGGGAAGCTGCTCAAGTTAGATTGGCATCACGTACTTATGACAGATGCACTGGAGTGGTTTTAACAAAGAGTCACATTGCATTGCTGAAAGTGTTGGTTGGTGAGCTACTTTGCAAAGTTGCAGGTTTTGTAGATCCAAATTTTGATGCTAGAGAATCAAAACCTAGACGTGGAAGAAAGAAGGATATGGATAATTCCCTTCCTGCAAAAGAAACAAAGGTCGAGATGCTAACTATTAATGAACTGACATGGCCAGAATTAGCAAGGAGATATATTTTAGCTGTCTCATCTATGAATGGTTGCATGGATTCACCAGATGTCTATAGTCGTGAAGGTATGAGGTTGTACCGCTGCTTGCAAGGTGATGGTGGCGTGCTCTGTGGTTCACTTTATGGAGTTGCCGGAATGGAAGCAGATGCATTGGTAAGAATGCACATTTCAATTTTATCCATCCTTATATGATCTGTATGGTCACATAAATTTTCAATTGAAACTATATTTTGAAAATTTGGTTAGCGCCAAAATGTACAAGATTCATGACTCACATTCTATGAATTCTATTTTCAATTAAAACTCACATTACCTTATGCATTATTAGGTGAGACCGTGAGAGCCTAGATGTGCTGGCATGTTTAGACACCTGGACATGACACTATATTTAATACTAGAAGAACTTTAATATACATTCTTATTGTTTGATATTTCATTGAAAATTTGATATTTATTGATTTGTTCATCAATATTTTGCTATAACAAAGAACAAAGGTTGCTTTCATATATATGTCATGCATTGATTAATGACTCCATTCAAATTTTCAGTATTTTTATATATTGCCCTTTGATGCTTTGGACACTAGACATGGGAAATATAAGTCACAATATTTTTTAGTGTTGTGAAATGTTTGGAGGTTGTGTTGAATGCTTCTTTGACTTGGATGGTTGCATTCGAAAAGTTCTCAAGTAACATTGATTAGAACTTCCATCCACCCATGTGTCGGGGAAAGCCTTATTTCACTTAGACTATTAACTATGACCGTCTGCCGAACAATTGAGCATTGAATTGTTGAGTGATAATCAATGGTTTAATGTTAGTTTTAATATTGACGTATTTGTATAATTCCATTATTATATGAAAAACCAATGGAGATATCAAGGAAACATATGACACATGAGTGAAAAATGGTAACATGTTATTCCGTTATGATAACAATTAAACTATTCCGTTATGATAACAATTAAACTATCTTTTTTTGAAAGAATAACAATCGAACTATCTAAAGCATAACTTAGTAAATATCTGGAAGAGTTAAATGGATAAATATGCAGCTGCACAGGGATTTGAACTTTGAATTATGATTGCCATCATATCAAGTACCAAGGACCAATACATGAATTACAATCTAGAATGTCTAAAAGACTACAGTTAGATATTAGGCATGTAGTTGTTTATAAGACCTGAGATCAAACCTCACATATCTGTGCTCAAATGTCAAAATCATCAATGATCGGTAGCAGATCCCTAATTTCCTTAGGATATATCCTCATATGCATTGTTATTTCCATTTTATGACCGGTCAATTTTAGATACTGTAGAAAAGATATATGCCGTATTCACCAAATTGAAGATTCACATATCCAATTACCTAAAGACACTTGGCACAGGTCCAAATGTCCAGTTATTCTACACCTCAACCTCAGAAAAAATGGTGGGGGGGTGCAGAGGGGCACTTCCATACAGCATATATTATATATATACTTGTTGGACAACATGTTAACTATAAGATTACTTAGCTATCATACGCACTTTCTGTTGAAGTTGCATCTAACACTTTAGGCAGCATAACCTAATGCATGGATTTACTCACCAATCGATACAAGGGCGTACTGTTCAGTTCATATCATACAGGGGCCCTGCCATGCCAGCCAGTATCCTGTGTCAGTATGGTGTCCTACTTCGGTCCAAATCATACCTTGGTAGTTTAAACTTTAATCTTAATTTAGTACTTGATGTAGTTTAGAGTTAAAGTGAGCTATTGCTGGACACTCCAAAAAAACCATGCCGAGTGCTGACACTTTGGCTGATGTAGCATGATATTTATTCCTTTTGGAGTGCCTTATTTTTTATGTTCTTTTTGGAGTGCCAAGGAGTCCTTATTTTTTATAAGTGTCTAAAAGTACTGGCACTCCGAGATTCCTAAAAAACTGAAGTGTCTAGGTGACACCCCATCTAATTTTTTGGGTAGGGGAACAAGAGAGCTGAAGAACATGCATGACCAAGGCAAGAAGAGAATTCATAACACATATAGGTTGATATTATGTTTATATGTACATGTATGCATGTGCATGCATGTCACATAATTTAGTTTCATCTCTAAGACTTTTTGAGTAACACCACTTTGCTTATCCACGTGGCATATATATGAAACAACTTATAGGATCAATTTGCTAGTATGAAACCTAAGATTGTATAGCCTATTGTTGAGAGTTGGCCCCATATATGTCATCATCTATGGATCACCATATATTTTCTTTGAACAGCTTATGAGGTCTTGGGTTTGAACCTGCGACCTGTCACAAATTTTTAAATTTATGTTAAATGTATATGCAGTAAATCTGGGATACCAAATGAATATCCATCTGTTTAAATCTTGGTCAGTGTTTATAGTTAAGAATTTTTGGCAGATTAGACTAAACTTGTTCAAACTAAATTGTATGATCCTCCATGTTTAAGTATTTATGGTTAAGATCAGACTGAACTTGTTGAAACTAAATTATTTGATTCTCAGCTGCTTGCAGAGGCTGAGAGGCAAATATCTGGTAACATGAAGCGAGATAATGAAGTTTTTCCTGTGGACTACAAGGATTCTGATGGAGCAATAATTACTTCTGAGCCAGCTGTTGTGAACAGCAATAGCCTTCCTGAATGGGCACAACCTTTGGAGCCTGTGAAAAAGTTACCAACCAATGTGGGAACAAGAATAAGGAGGTGCATTTATGGTTCTTTGGAGAAAAACCCTCCAGAATGGGCAAAGAAAATTTTGGAGCATTCAATCAGTAAAGAAGTTTATCGGGGAAATGCATCAGGGCCCACCAAGGTAAATTCTTCACTCTTTTAGTATATAGTGCTTTTTTAATTGTCCAACATCAAAATTATGATGAGCTTTTTACAAAGATTTGAAATTCCTCACTGCATGAGGCACTTCACTTATAATTTTTGCTATTTAGTTTTAGATTTTTTTTTTTTTTTTTTGGTGAATGTTTTGGATTTGCATATGCACATATTACACTTTGTTTGTTCATGTTTTAAGTTGACTTTGTTTATCTTTCTTTTTCATTAATTATCCATCTATCTTATCTATGGATTACATGATGATGTGAATGGATATGATATAAACATTTAATGTGGATTCTCCAATGCTGTCATTCTTGGATTAGCATGGTAGAGTCATTATCTATTCTTTAACATTGCCTATTTTAGCTGTCTAAAACAATATTGAGCACCATCATCAACTCCTCCATGGCAGCAAGATGTTATTAGAGATTAGCATGGTATAGTCATTTTCTATTCTTTAACATTGCCTATTTTAGCGGTCTAAAACAATATCGAGCACCATCATCAACTCCTCCATGGCAACAAGATGTTATTAGAGAATTCATCTCAACTTTGAGATGCACTTAATATCTCTACCCTTGGCCTGTAAAAGTTGCTGTCTTATTATTTCTAATCTATATTATATAAATTAAAATGAAGGCTTCAGCCTTCATCCGCCATGTGTCGTCAACACATATGCCTCCATCCGCCATGTGTCCCTAGCTATCATTTAAGCTTCCCTATTTGGCTGCTCCAAGCCTCTCACCCAGTTGGGACTCCTAAGGACAAAAAATAGAGGAAAAATAGGGGGAAGACATAGGAAAAATCAACGAAAACGTTTCTTAGGTTTTGATTGGATTTTTTTCTGAGCCATTTTCTTTTTTGCCCAAATGGCGGATATCAATGCAGCGTGGTGCCGTTGATTCTGATGGAAGAAGCGGTGAATGGACCGGAGGCTCTCCACGAGGATGCCATGGTTGTCGTGGAATCGTTCGTGCCTAGAGAGATCGCGCCCTCCGCTATGGATCACAAGAGGAAGCCCCGCGAGGATGAAGAGGCCCCATCCAAGAAGTAGGAGGTCATGACCAACGTTCCGGTGTTGGCCGCTGATGAGTTAGGGCCGGAGGCAAAAGGGATCGCCGTCGATCGTGGCGGGGGGTGTGGGGAGGCTTGGGAAGCCTATGAGGATCGTTTGTGTGGCGTCATCTGGGGCATCCTCACCGACCTTTGCGGCTGCGTCAGGGCGGATGCCTGGGTGGATGGAGTTCTTATATGTGTTTTGGGAATGTTGGTGGGTTTAGAACTAAGCTCTCCTTCGTAGTGTGATATGGAGAAAATAAATAAAGTATAGATTATAAGAAAGCATGAGTGCACTAGAGAAAATAGAGAAACTAATTCATTTGACATATAAAATAAGGATGAAAACGAAAGATTAATGAGAAATTTGACATATAGAAAGCTAGAAAGAGAAATTGCAATAGATTAAAAAAAGAAGCCATGTTTGAACAAAAATGATTGAAAGAAAGGTAAAGAAATAAAGAAAGTTCTTGTTTTTGTTTGTTTTTTTTTAATTTTATTGATACCTGAGTGGAATAAAGATTTTAACTGGAGGTGATGAAAGGTAAAGAGAAAAGGTGAAAGATAAAAAACAAATTGATATGAAGGTAAAATGTTTGATTTGATAACAAAACAAACAAAAAAAGGTTATGATGCTTGGAAGCGTGGAAAGGTGAACAAAGAAATCCCCACGAAAGTGAGTTTTCTTTATGATAGGTGATAAACCAGAACAGAGCTCCACTTCGAAACAAAGACTGAGACAAGCTCGAGCTTGACGGGATCCAGATCCTCAATAATGTCTTCTATCTGATCGAGGATCTTGCTAGGAGTTTCCTACCACTGGATACGGTCATGGAGGTTAGGGCAAACTGCATCTCTTCTTCTTTAAAGTCTCCGTTCAGATTTGATGCGCATACACTCAAAACATATCAAATTTGATGCATACACACCCAAAACATATCAAGTATAAATATATAAACAATATATTATATATTATACAATCATTTTGTTTAAAAAAAAATAAGACCCTATGCATTGTGCGGGTTATATGCTAGTGTTAGTTATTTCTTAGTTCACTCTACCTAAATAAGTTGAATAAGGAGCTCCCATAGTTTGACATGTTTCAGACGCTTCTGATCTTTGTATGTTTTCCAGAATTGCATATGAAAAAGCTTAAACTCTGCATGTTCTAAATTTTCTTTCATGTATCTGCTGTTGTTGAACCATCATTCTTTCTTTACCCAGTGTCTGGGATATCCTCTAATCTTCTACTGCAACCTATAAGAGACTGTATCACTAAAACTACTACTACTTGGCGAACCGTGTGATCAATCTGTTGACATTTCTTGTTGGTTGGATACAGAAAGCTGTTCTATCTGTGCTGGCTGAGGCATCTGGTGGAGGTCTGCAGCAGAAACCCAAGGGACGGAAAGAGAAAAATCCTATTTCTGTATCAGATGTCATTATGAAAAAATGTCGTATCGTGTTACGTCGTGCTGTTTCTGCTGATGAAGCAAAAGTTTTCTGCAATTTGCTTGGAGCTGCCCTAATGAATTCAAATGATAATGAGGATGAGGGTATTCTTGGATTTCCTGCTATGGTTTCTCGCCCTCTGGACTTCCGTGCAATCGATCTAAGGCTAGCTGTTGGGGCTTATGGTGGATCACATGAGGCTTTTCTTGAGGATGTTCGGGAGGTATGTCTTTTACCTGTTTCTTTTTGTTTTATATAACAAAGAAAATTTTATTTTTTGCTCAACCATTTTGTGGCCTTCTCAACATGTCTTCTGGAGTGTCTATTGCTTTAAAGCTGGTATATAAGTTTTCCCTGATCATGCATAAATAGCTGTGATGCAGCTCATATTAGTCGCTGCAGTGGTGCTGTCGAAGTATCACCCACATTGTTATTATTTATATCTTTAACCCTTTTGCATATGTTTTTGTTTTCTATTCTACTCATTTGCAAATTAAACATGGGAAATTGTAGTTTTAAACATATTAACATAACCATGAGATCAGATAATTTTATTGACATGTTATATTGCTATCATAACTGCTGCAAAATTGTAGCTTATTCATATGAAATTTGCATTGCCAGTCATCAAGAAAATTTAAATTGGTTTTTTTCCTTTTCTGCTTTTGCACAAAATATATTTTTAACTATAAGTTAGTGCATGAATGAAATCTGAAATAATCTGTTATTGGAGGCAATAACCCAATATATACATTTATATTAGGCATTCACTTAACAGTGCATGCTATTGCATTTTTGTCACACTATAAATATCCTCCATGATCTCTGACATCTCTTTTTAAAATAATGACAGTTTAGTACTATCAATGACAGCCCAGCATTTAACATTATCTCTGACATCTCCCATGCCACTCATAAAAATTTAGATCAAGAGTTAGTGTATGGTGGTGTGAAAATGAACAACATAGTTCTAAAATTGCAGTGCTTGTTGCTGTTTGTCCTTGGCATGATGTATGTGCCAAAAAATTGAGAAGGGAGGTGTATAATTAATGTGAGTGAAACAGCTTCAATGTTGCCTGTAGAAGATTCAAAGTCGCACTTTTTCAAAGCCAAAGAAGAAAAATGGTTGAAAATTTCATGTTGCATTCCTGTTAAATCAAGACAAATAAACAAGAGCAGTTTCTGGTGCTACTTGGGCTAATATGCAAGATCTGGGTTCCTCTTATATATATTGACATGATATAACTTGGGGAGAAGATCATGCATCGAAGACAATGCACCGACTTGGGCACCAAAACATCCCATTTTGAACTGTTTAATCTTAGGAGTTTTAATTTGTCCTATGAAATTTTTTAGTTGACAAGTTTTTATGTATTTTTGGTCTGAGGATTAAGGTCACAGATCAGATGCAGTTCTTTTTTGTTCGTTTACACAGCATTTTCAGTTCTGAGGGCCGTAACTTACCGTTCTAGCTAGTGCATGGCCATCTGCTTGTTTGTAGTGTGCCTTTTCTGCAAGTTTTAGGCATGAGGGGTCTGTATGACTTCTGTAGGCTGCGGCCAAGAGGGTTTTCAGGTATGGCTTTTGGGCACTGGGAAAAAAGAGTGTAGGAAAGATAGGAAGGACCAGGGAGAGAAAAGAAAGGAAAGAGGAAAGACAATAAGGGGAAAAAATGTGGGGCTGGCTCCACATATCCCCTTTCTCCTTTTCCCCTCATGTCACTGGTCCGTCATCTCCTTCTCTTTTATTTGCAGTCATTGTTGTTGGAAAATACTAGCGTTTGTAAAATAGTTATCTCTCTTTCAACCATAGGTTATAAACTCAGAGGTGTAACAATAGATTTTTGATAAAATTTCACCAAGTTTTTGCTTTTTCTTTCTTGTCTCTTTGTTCTCTATATGATCTAGGCCTCGCCTAAAATGTTAGCCGCAAGATATTATTTGAGTTCCTTAGTCTTATATAAGTATCCAAGATCTTATCAGCGCACAACTGATGTGGGACTAAATATGTGCCCATATTGGCTCTTACATACTTTCTCTTGTTTTAAGTCCTCTTATCCTCACTAGGCCAAGGATCCACATCCAACCACAAACACCACAATTGACCTGTGTTTTAGTATCTCTTGGTCCGGATGGGTTGTCGGCCAAGTTGATATCATTTATAACAATCTTAGACCTTACCTAAAAAGGCTAACCAAAAAATATTTTTTTGGACTCCTTGCCCAATATAAGCACTCAAGATCTCCCTAGTGCATAATTGATGTGGGACTCAACACATTGCAGCACAGGCTTTTTTAGGCCTGACCACAAGCCAATCGTAGTGTTTTTGATTGGATTTAGAACTTTAGCCTGGCAGGGATACCAAGACTTAAACGGGGAGAGTATGCAAGAGCTTGTATAGGCATGTGTTTAGTTCCATATTAATGGTGCACTAGGGAGATCTTGGGTACTTATACAAGACCAAGGAGTCCCAATAATATTTTTTGGATAGCCTTTTTGAGTAAGGTCTGTGGTTGTTACATTTGCTACCATCAATTTCTTGGTTGATTGCTTTTAACATGAGTTTTAGGAAAAACCTCTAGGATACAAAAGGCCTCCAGGACAAAATAACTTGTTGCAAATAAAACAAAATTTTGATATCTCTTGCAGTTTGACCTGGATCCAAACTTAAATGACTAGAAGGCCATCGAATTCACTGTTATCTTGCAATTATTCAAGGCCCGGCCTTGAGATCCTTGTCTGCCATCAAAATCTGGTTTGGGACTTGTTATCCCTTTTCAACTTTCTGGACCACCTCCGTAAAGTTCAGTTAGGCCTATCCTTTGCCTCTGTCCCTTCTGTTGCTATTTGTCCCTCTTCTAAATGTATCCGTCCTCTAGTCCAAGCTATATATCACAAAGCACCTCAATTTCGATTCCAACTCGTTATTTTCTTCCCTTTTTCCTATTTTAAGCTTTCTTTGATTTCCTTGCTTCTAACGGTGTGGATATGCATGTGCATATGAAATTTGAGCTACCCAATTTATATCAGTTTTCCAAGATATTTAAGTGCTGATATATTCTCGAATCTCAACTAGAATTTTATTTTGTGGATGGGAGTTAAGGGCACCTATGTCATATATTCATGTTCTTATTGCTTCTTAGGTATGTTTTGTCATAAACATGTCTTAGTAATTCAATAAATAGAGGTAGCCTAAACAACAGGGAAGCTTTGGGACACTACATAATTTGAACTCTAGGATTTCATTCTTGGAGAAGTGTAGTGGCCTATCATGGTGTACAATATATACACATTTTATTGTTGCTATGTTCATGTATTCGTTTGTTTGTTCATTCTGTGTTTTGTTTGCTGATTATATTTGTAATATTCAACTGGACATGCAGCCCTAGTGTAATGATCTTTCACATTCATCAAAGTGAGTCTACAGGTGTGATTATTATTAATTACTACAATTGCATTTTATATGTTTTGGGGATATTTACTTATGTTTGCTGGGTATTTGTGTTTTTTTTTTTCAAAACCATGTAACCTACATGTTTTAATATGAGAGATTATTGGTTTGTCAAATTGTTTTTTTTAGATGGTCTACAATATACACCTGGACATATACATACACATGTATATGCATATATGTACACTTTCATAGTTTCATGTATCCATGTAAATAACAGTGTAATTAAGCCAAAATACAAGTGTTCAACCTTATGGCACTACTAAATCTTGCTTTTTGATGGCAGGTTTGGCATAATATATGCACCGCATATGGGGATCGGCCTGATTTGATGCAATTAGCCAAAACATTGTCACAGAATTTTGAGTCATTGTATGAGGAGGAGGTCTGTATGTAATCTCCTGACTACATAATTTCTTATCTTAGATTTGCGCTTGCCATATTACCTGCTAATGAAGTCTATGGTAGTCTTTTATAATTTTTACAACATCGGGTAGATAATAGAGTATGATGAACATAGATAAGGTTGGACTGTGTGGATTATCAAGTTATGGAACTGTGGAAAAAATGGTCAGCCTAGCCCAGCCACTGTGGGGTCTGGTAATGCAGCCTTACCTTGCATGTGGAGGGATTGTTTCCTTGTTTTGCTCTAACACCTAGATCATAGTGGAGCAACCTTACCATTGTGTCAAGACCGGTCCTCTTCAAATCAAGGAAGTCAAACCTAAATTGTTATTCTCTTGTGATGTCTATGTGGCAATGCAATATTTTATTCTTTGTCATGTTATGACACAATCTTCAACTAAAAGCATATAATTGTTCGCCGAACCGTCCTGAACCGGACAATTCTAGGCATTCTGAGTCGTACCCATAAATCGGAACGGTTCAGCCTTTCAAATCGGAACACCGGACGAGAGAGAGGGAAAGAGAGGGAGAGAGAGGAGGGTAGGGAAAGAAGGGATGACGATGTCGGATGGCTGGTGGTGGCCTATTGAGGCCATTGGAGGGCTGTGGAGGCTCCATGACGCCCGATAGAGTATTTAATTGACAGAGATAGAGAGAGGGAGGGAGCTGATAGAGAGGCCGCCATGGCCACTGGACAACGGAAAACGTGAGGGCAGAGCCGTGGTTGTGGAACAAGGGTGACCGTCCTTCTTCATTGCATTTTTTAAAAACGGTGATGAATGGTGAAGCTGACAAATCCATTGCCGGTTTCACTGTCTGCTGGCTTCACTGTGGTCGAAATTTTTTTAAAAAATCTTGTAAAATGGGGCGATTGTTTCTGTTTCATGCCCATGGAGCCATAGACCACGATTTTGCCATCTGGCAAGCCACAACAGCCAGCCGGAGGCCCTTCGACGGCCTCTCCATCGGCTTTTCCTCCGTCTTTTTCTTTCCCTCCCCCCCTTTCTCTCTCTCTCGGCTGCAATTTGGCAGAGGAAATGGAGGCACTGGCGGTCTCTTCATCAGCTTCTCCTCCGTCTTTTTCTTTCCCTCCCCCCCTCTCTCTCTCTCCTGCGATTTGGCAGAGGAAATGGAGGCACTGGCGGCCCTCCGAGTGCGCCCACGGCCCGCCTATGGCTACCACCGGTGTCTCTTCCGGCCACCCTCTCCCTCCCTCCCCCACTTCTCTCTCTTTTCCTCCTCCCTAGTTCCTTTCTTTGCTTCTGTGTCGGTTTGCGTTGGTTCGGTCTAGTACGGTATGGATCTATACCAGCTTGTATCGTCAATCGGCCTACACAGATCTCGGTATCGGTTCCACGGACCTTGGTATATATTATAATCAAATTTTGGACAGGCTGAGTTTAGCCTAAGGTGTCACTTGATTTAGTTAGGCCTGAGCCTCGATATGCCCTTTAGGCTTACAATGAGGCTAAGCCCGCTACTTGGGCTTCGAGTTTCGAGTTGGGCCTCGGGCTTCCTGGATCCTTCTCTCCAGTTAAAAAAAATGTTAAAAAATTAAATATTTGATAGGGATTGATGGGGCTGTAGTTGAGGGGGTCTCACCATTGAAGGGCAGCTGCTGACAACGATTGGAGGAGAGGAAGGCTGCGCTGTGGTTCAGGGGGAGAGAAGGAGGCCTTGTTGTGGAATTCCACTTGTCCATCTTTTTTAGATGATGGGAACAACTACAAAAACTGCCATCGAATGGGTCTGGAAGGAGATCCTTGCCACATTAGGGGGTGGTGGTGCTGTGAATGATGGCATCACAGCAGTAATTGATCTGCTGGAGTTTGGGTTGGAAAAGGGAGAGGGGACGAATGGGAGAAGAAGAAGCAGAGGAGAAGGGTGTTTACCATGATCGTGATGAGCAAAGAAGAGAGGGGCAGCTGAGAAGAAGACGAAGAAGATGGGTTCTTCTCGAGGAGGAGGAGAGAAGAACCAGCATTCTCCTTCCTAATCTCCAATAAGCAGTGATAGGTGAACTGGCCAAGTGAGCTGGCTTTAAGTTAACCTAGGTTTATATAGTAAGTCGACCTAGGTTTATATATAGAAAGACAGACAGATAAAGATTGATAAATTGAGAGATAGGTAGATGGATCGATAGATTAGTTGATCGATTGATTGAATGAATGAATGAATTGGGTTGGACCGGGCGCAGGTCAGGCTCTAATGTCTAAACCAGAGTTTGGCCCATTAAACGTATGGGCTTATTTTGCAGGCCTGGCCCTGCCTGCTGGACTTAAAATTTTGGTCCAGGCCTGTCCAAAAATCTTGGGGCTTGAGGAGGCCAGGCTGGCTGTTTGGCCCATGGACAAGTCTAACTGAAATTAAGTGGATGTACATGTCTAATGGTTCATTAGTCTGAAATTTTTTTTGCGTCTAGTATTTGGCTTCTATAATTCCTTGGTAGGGGAAAAGAAATGATGCATAAGAACGTAATCATATGCAGATAATATATTATCAGCACATACTTAGCATTCTGCAGAAAATTTTCTATTTATTTTCTTTTTCTCCTAACGTGTGTAAATGTATGTCTAGTGTGTGCATTTCCACACACATGACCACTGCTTTTGTACTTCACTAAATTTTTTTCTCTGAATGCAGGTGCTAAACCTGGCTCAGAAGTTTTTAGATCATGCTGGAGGTGAGCATTTTGACTCTGAAACATGGAAGGAGCTGCATGAGGTTCTTCTTACAGCAAATGAACCGCCTAAAGCTCCTTGGGAAGAAGGAGTCTGCAAAGTCTGTGGCATCGATAAAGATGATGACAGCGTTCTACTCTGTGATAAGTGTGATTCTGAATATCATATGTACTGTTTGAACCCTCCACTAGCTCGAATTCCAGAAGGGAATTGGTACTGTCCATCTTGTGTTCACAGTCAGTCTAAGATGCAGGATTCACGGACACATTCTCAATTTATTAAACGCCATCCGAGGAGACATCTGGGAGAGGAATCTCGTGCTTTCCAAGATGCTCTAAATCAGCTAGCGATCACAATAGAAGAAAGAGAATACTGGGAGTTCAGCATAGAAGAGGTTTGCCTGCCACCCCTTCCCTGCCCCCCTTTCTCTCTTTTTTTTTTGGTCTGCAAACAATGCATGACTATGCTATGCTTCCTTTTATTCTGTGATCATGTTTCATTAGTCTCACTAATATCTAGCATCTAGCAATTTTGATGTGATCACTTACATTATGCATTTGTTTGTTGAATATGGTTTCAAGAATTGAATTTTGTGAACCTTGCAGTTAGATGGTCCCACAAAAATTGACTATATGACTCGCATTCCTGACATTTTTTTTAAAAAGGGGAAACAGAGACTTCTGTCCTTAGCTTTAATGTAGAGCCCAGATCTGGTATTTAGCGGTTGAGCCTTGGAGTTTGTATTTTGTTTTTCATCACCTTAACGAGAACTTATTAGACACTTCATGTCTAACTTTTCTTCAAAAAAAGAGAAAAAAAAACTTCATAATTGATTTTTTATGTTGTCAGCAAAAAATACAAAGTCCACAAATCTAACAAGTTTTTTCCCATTGGATTAAAATTTGCTTCCTACTTATGTAATATTCAAATTTTTATGGGGCCAAAATACAACATTCCAGATAAAGAAGCAACATTTGGAATATGGCCTGTGACCTTAAATATTCTTGGTCATGGAGAATCCCGTCTTATGTTTAGTTTAAGGTTTTGTTCTGCTCCTTATATGTCATATTCTAGTTTGTATGGGTCCAAAATAGAACATTGTAAAATATAGAGGCATCATTTGGAATATGGATTGTGGCTTTAAATATTCTTGGTCATTGAGAATCGTATTTTAGGTTTAGTTCAAGGGTTTGAAGCATGATGGGACTTGATATTCTTTTTTGCCTATTAAAGACATACTTAGCTTTACTGTTTTCCTATTTATCTTCTCTACTAAATGGAGAGCAACTCTATTACTAAGGTTCTGTCCCATACAATCAGCTTTGTGATTAGACCCTTGTGCACTTCTTGCATGGGCTTTTCCATTATAGACCTCCAAATTTGAGGTATAATTTCGCTTGGTGAAGTGAATAATAAATTTTAGACTTCCAGCTCCTGATCTCTCTAAGAGAGATCAGTTTTCTGAAGTCTTAGATTTGGTAGATATAATAGATGCATGCTGTGTGGTCATAATTACTCTAGGTAAATCTGTCAAAAACCATGTGACTTCTGCATCCTTGCAAGTATCTTGAAAATTAGTATCTTGCTTTTCCATATTAGGGAAGCTAATATGCAACTATTTGTATTATAAGCAACTTAGTTTGGTTCATTTACTCCTTGGTTTTTTGCCACATATGCCTGCGAACCTATTCTTCACATCACCCCACGGTATTTTTCTCTTACTCTCACCTTTCTTTCAATTGTGCATTTTATCAAGTGAGCTTGCAAAGTCATCACATGCTCCTTGAGCAGTGGCCTTCCAATGCTTCAAAAGCGGCCTGTAATTGCGTGTATTTCAAATCATATCCCCTGTATATTGTCTATAGGGTGAGGACGTTGTTGCAAAAGAGCTTGTAGCTGCTAGATCGATTGATTTCTTATCAAAATATTATTTGTTTAGCTTCAGTCGACTTGTATGCAAATGACAGGATAGTAATGCTTCCCCCAAAAGAAAATGTTTGCTTCATGGTCCATCGGTCACAGTTTCAGGCTATGGTCTCTGTTCGTGATGAATGTGAGACATGCTGCAGAAATTTTATTTTCCAGAACATTGCAGTTTGAGGCAGAGTCTTTCAAGGCCATAGCTGCAGCTATGTCAAACATAAACAAATGCATATAATGGATGTAAAATCTGTAACAGTGGTCTTCATAATCGAAGAATTTTCTTTCATTTTTTGTGTAAACAAACAGATATAAGTGATGAGATGATGGTACTACAGAACTCTAAGGTGATTCTCCAATAATATGTTTTCTTTTTGATCACCAGAACAGCATTCAGGGCACAATTATTTCTATATTATGTTATCCTTTTTTTTGTTCGTGCCATCCAATACAAATAACCCTGTTACTTGTGTGGCATAACATTCATTTTCCAACATGAGGACCTGACATTTTCAGGTAATGCTGTACTATACATAATCCTGGTTAGGGCATATTTAAATTTTATAGAAGTAATTTATTGCATTTGTCATCTTGGTTAGCCCTTTTTTTTAATTGAACTATACAATTGAAATGCTCCCCCAAAAGAAAATGTTTGCCTTCACAGTCCATCGGTTACAGTTTCAGGTCATAGTCCCTGCTTGTGATGCACGTGAGACATGCTGCAGAAATTTTTATTTCCAGAACTGTGCAGTTTGTGGCAGAGTCTTTCAAGGCCATGGCTGCAGCTTTGTCAAACATAAACAAATGGCATATAATGGATGTAAAATCTATAACAGTGGTCTTCATATTTGAAGAATTTTCTTTCACTTTTTGTGTAAACAAATAGATATAAGAGATGAGATGATGGTACTACTGAATTCTAAGGTGTTTCTCCAATAATATGTTTTCTTTCCGATCGACAGAACAGGATTCAGGGCACAATTATTTCTATATTATGTTGTTTAGGGCAGGCAGTTAGATGATCCTTTTTTTTTGTTTGTTCCATCCGATACAAATAACCCTGTTGTATGGCATAACATTCATTTTCCAACATGAGGACTTGACATTTTCAGGTAATCCTCTATTTTACTTAATTTAGGTTAAGGCCAATGTTATTAAGGCGCTCGCCTAGGCGCTCAGTCGAGGTGCCCTTGGCTGAAAGCACCTCAACGTCCTCCAGGCGAGGCACCTTCAACTAGGCGAGTGCCTCTGCTGCCTAGGCGCTCGCCTGGAGTAGGGCGCAAGGCGCTCGCCTTTGGCGCCCAATTAAAATTGATTGCCTCTTAGCTGTTCAGCTTCCAATTTAATAGCTGCAATTCACTTCAATTTGAAATTACAGCTATGAGTAATAGATAAATTCTTTAAAAGAACAAAAAGAAAGGATACTTAAGTAATTTATTAAAAGAAATTAAGAGATAAATAGGTTTTAAAAAGGATATTAAAGTGTCATAACTACATGCACCCTGGCTGTACCCCTTCAACTTTCTTGGATGGCTGGAGCTTGGACGGCTGGAGCAATTCCCTTCCCTCCATTAAAGTTGATAGCGCCCAAGCAAAAAAAAAAAAAAAAAGTATGAATTTTGTTCTAGTTCAAAAGAAAAAAGAAGAGATTGAGGAGAACATAGAGAATGACCTATCTGATGATGGAGGAGATAATCATTATGACAACTTAGATATAGAATCTGATGAAGATTTTTAGTTTTAGACTTTTAGAATAGAACAATAGATCGTCCTTTATAAGTAATGGAGAAGACAGAAAACTTAGAAAAGTTTTTATTGTTTGGGTTTGGTGTTTAGACAAAATCTAATGAAGATTTTTAGTTTTGGATTAGATCATTAGAACAATAGACTGTAATGAAGATTTTTAGTTTTAGAATAGACTATATTTATTTTCTATTTTTTTTCTAAAAAAATGGTGCATGACTTCAATCTAGAGAATAACCTATCTGATGATGGAGGAGATGATCATTATGACAATTTAGGCATAGAATCTGATGAAGACATTTAGTTTTAGACTTTTAGAATAGAACAATAGACTATCTTATATAAGTAATGGAGAATAGAAAACTCAGAAAAGTTTGTATTATTTGGGTGTGGTGTTTAGACAAAAAAGAACTAATGAAGACTTTTAGTTTTGGATTAGATCATTAGAACGATAGATTGTAATGAAGACTTTCAGTTTTAGAATAGACTATATTTATTATTATTAATATTTTTTTAAAAATATGGCGCCTGATTTCAACCAGGCCCTCGCTTTTTCAGCGCCTAGTGCCTCAGACGCTAGACCCTGTCTAGCGCCTTGATGGCGCCTGATGCCCTTAACAATCTTGGTTAAGGCATATTGAAATTCTATAGAAGTAATTTATTGCATTTGTCACCTTGTTTAGTCCCTTTTTTTATTGAACTGTACGGTGGAAATGCTCCTCTGCTTGCTTACCTCTGGTGAGTTAACTCTGTGGAAATCTATTAACTCTGTGGAAATCTATTAATGAAGCCTTGACAGCTTCGTGTTTCATCTTGCTTGCCATTACCTCTGTCATATTGGCCACTATGCCTACTCTTTTAGCATTGCATCGATCATTTTTCTTTTTTATACTATGATATCAATTTTCTCTCTCTCTCAGTTATCTTGATATCAATGAACATGCAATGCAATTATGAAAGAACAGTAGCTTGCAACAAAATTGTGTGATATGTGCCATGCTTGTTGTAGAAAAGAGTTAAGTAGGCCGACGGATTTAGATGGATTTAACTTTTTGGGTGTTATCAAGAGCAATTCACCTGTTGACAGCATCATGCTTGTCATTGTAATATTTGTATGACAAATTGTAGATCAGCTGTGGTCTTATTATTACAACCACCAGTACTAGGTATCTTGATGCTATCTGTCTTTGTTTAAATGTGGCTAGAGAAAAGAAAAAGTAATGAACAGTATGATATGTGTTCAATCCTTATGTAGTATGAAATATGCAGTCTGACTTGTTTGAATTGCACAACACAGGTTACATTACATCGTATGGATTAATGGTTATAAACTCTAGGATGTCTGGCCTGCCCATAAAAATATGACCCAGTGATGTTTGGTTCATAAATTACTGTGCCCCAATCATGAAACCCATGAAACCTCTGATGCATGGGCCTGTTCCATCTTCATATTGGAATGTGATATTTAAAAATGGCAGGGAGGCTAACAAACTAAGATAGTTTCAGTCCTTATTTTGCATGCCAAATAATATCATTCTCTCCATTCTGTCTCCGTGCTACAGTTTTGTATGTGATCCGTTGTTTCTTTAAAATTTTATAAAATGGTGTTTGTATTTCTTGTAAGCTGGTGATCCAACCCATTTAGTAATTATCAAGTTACAGACTATACCTTTCCAGATTTAATTTTATCAATGTCCTTGTGTTCTTTTAGTAGTAACTCAGACTTAATGAAGGAAACAGAAAAGTACATTTATGCATGTATGCCCTTGAATTTGCATGCACGGGGAATCTCTGTTTGCATTGTTAACACGTTTGTGGATGCTTTTTGTGAATTTCTAGAATTCTATCTTGAATTTGAGCTAATAAATTATATGAAAATATGAAATCTTAAGTTGTACCTGTTTTATATCTTAGTATGTGGTCCTCTCATTATATTGTGAATGTGATTATTGAAATGTTATCCCAAGCACTTTGCTTGCTTGGCTTTCGTATGACAGAAAATTTTACTTGCCATCTGTATTATTCTCAGATTTTCTGCTAAAATCTGTTGATTGCAGAGGATATTTTTGCTGAAATTTCTATGTGATGAAGTGCTGAACACTGCACTTATTCGAGAACACCTAGAACAGTGTGCTGATAAATTAACTGATCTGCAGCAGAAATTGCGTAATCTAGGTGTAGAGTTGAGAAACTTGAAATCCAGAGAAGAATTGCTGGCAATGAGAGCTGTAAAGGAAAGTACAAGCAAATTCAGTGGAATTGGTGATGTTCCAATAGAAGAGGATACAACTGCTATGCATGCTAGCCATGGCAGCTTGATGGAGCAGCAACAAAATTTCAGCAACAAAATGAACTATGCTGCAGCAGGTGCAGCAAATCCTCTGAATGGGCCATCTCTAACCATGGAGGACTGCCTTGAGGAGAATGGACAGGGAGCTGTCAGCAAGAATACAGACCACTTTCTGCGGAGCATAATGGATACAAATACCCATGCTAAGAAACCCCAAAAGCTTACCAGTGATGGCCCTGCTTTGAATACAGCATCAATTCCTGGAAATTCATGCTCTAGTATGGATGTCAGTAAAGGAGATCAATTCAATGGACAAGATGAAAAATCAATATTATTTTCTTCACAAAGAGAAAGTGATGAAGCTGGGAGAGAAGTGGTGATGAACCTTGTAGATATCAAAAGGAATACCCTTATGCCATCAAAAGCAGATATTACTCATGGACTTCATCTATTTTCTGATAGTGGGAAAACTGATATCGAAGAGAGTACTCATTCAGTGCCGATGGGTTCTATAGTCAATACCTTAGCTGGAGAACTGCCTGCTTCCAATCAAGATAGAACACTCCAACGAAGTCATGACAATATTCATGCCAATGTAACTGAGCCTGAAGGCATTAACCTTGAGATGGACTCTTTAAAAAATGAAATTTCACATCTGCAGGATTCAATCGCCAGTTTGGAGTCACAACTTATGATGACATCTGTAAGAAGGGAATATCTGGGTAGGGATTCATCTGGCCGATTGTACTGGGTTGTAGGTAGGCCTGGTAAACATCCATTGCTTGTGGCTGATGGAAGCATGCCAGCGCCACATGAAAGAAGAGATATGTATCCAAGTGGGCCTCATTCTTGTAGCCCTTCTGATTCTGATCTGCATAAATGCTGGGATTTATTTGAATCTGATCATGAAATTCAAGAACTTGTTTGTTGGTTGAGGGATACTGATCCTAGAGAAAGAGAATTGAAGGAATGCATCTTGCAGTGGCTAAGACTTCTTATGTACCAGGACACGAACCATGCACCTGATGATTTTCAACAAATATCAAAGTCATCTGTCTGTGAAAATTCTGCAGCTCCACACTGTTTGAGTACAAAGGCTGCAATGATTCTGGAGAGCAGGTATGGTCCTTTCGTAGAGCCAGAAGTAAGTGAAATCCCCAGAAAACGAGGGAGGAAGGCAAAAATAAGTCATGAGGAGAGAATGTATAGATGTGAGTGCTTAGAACCTGTATGGTCTTCTCGACACCACTGTGTTTCCTGTCACCAGACTTTTTGCGCTGTAACTGAACTTGAAGGGCATAGTGACGGAAAGTGCACTCCAGGCAATCCAGCTTCGGATGAAAGCAAAGAAAGCGATGATCAATTAAAAGGAAAGGGAGCAAGATCTGAGAGTATCAAAGAAAAGGAGCGCTCTAATGATGTAGATATCGTTGAGACATCGAAGAAACAAAAGTTAGAGATCTGCTCGAGGTTGGTTAAATTTCCAAGGAAAATTTGCCCTTACGACCTTGATGAGATAAGTAAGAAATTCATCACCAGAAATTCTAATAAGGAGATGGTACAGGACGTAGGGCTTCTTGGTTCAAATGGGGTCCCATCTTTTGTCCCTTCACCTGTATTTTTTCTTGATCCTGTATTAATGCTGAACCGAAGTAAAAAATCTGATACTGGATTAGCCTTATCTGAAGAATGGTTGCCAACGTCTGCACAAAGGGAAGAAGCTGGTGCAAATGCATCCCAAGATGACATAGGAAATGGCACTGAACGAGTCGCTAAGTTGGCTCAAAACTGTGCTGGCAATGGTTCTGATGACCGGTTGGTTATATCAAAGGGGTCCACATCAGAGTATACAGGTGATGGAGAGTGCACGCCCTCCGTAACTTCTAACACACGAGGACTGGAAGTTTGTCGTAGCTGCACCATTCCTGAGTCATCTTTGAGGCCTCTTGTGGGGAAAATTTCTCAAATATTAAAGCAGCTCAAGATCAACTTACTTGATATGGATGCAGCCCTGCCTGAGGAAGCACTGAGACCTTCTAAGTCTCACTCGTTGAAAAGATGTGCTTGGCGTGCATTTGTTAAGTCTGCAGAGTCAATATTTGAGGCAAGTTATCCCCTTGTGTTACTCTTTCTATTGCATCTTACCTTGCAGCTGTTTGTAGTTTGATATAGATTTGATTTTTTTTCCAGTCAGATTGCTGTTAGTTTACTAGATACGAAATTATTGTTTAGCACTTCTCCAACACTTGTGTTAGATGAAGGATGGCAAGTAAATTAACATTGAAGCCTCTAACATTGAAAGGTTGGATGCATAAAAACTGCTGCCTGGATTAATTGCTTCCTTGGTTCAATCCTAGATGTCACTAACGAGGCAGCTAGTTTATAAATATATGTATATGAAAGAATGTTAGAGAACCAAGGTAGAGATGTGCATTGATGTATCCTAATAAATATATATAAGTTGGGGAGTATGACTCTAAATAGCAAGATTAAGGTTTGCCATACTGTACCTAACCGGGCATGAAGCATATTGTATTGTACCAGTTTGATACCAATATGTAGTACAAGGAACATTCCGACGCTCAGTACGCCGCACCAGCTTTGTACCATTATAGTAATAGAGTGGCATTGGTACAGAGCCCAATACTGAGATGGCATATCTTGAGCAAGACACTTCAAACAACTTCATTCCTAGAAGGGTTATGATGCTAAATATTAATGTTATGTAATTCAAGAACATTTGTAAATAGAAAATCCCGATCATATAAAAAGTTTCCAAAAGAGGGTATAAATTTTAATCAAATATATGGTCCTTTGGAATGCCAAGTTTTTGATTTCCTTGATCTCTTGAAACCTATTTGCCATGCCGCCCCATATAGGGCATACTACCGTACCATCACCGATACTATTGTATTGGTCTATACCGTATACCGATTCTGTAAAATGATGGTATCGGTATAGGATTTGGTATCGAGACGGCGAATCTTGCTTGAAACTATAGCATATCAATTACTATACATATAATTTTGGATTTATGTAATGAATTGCCTCTTCTTCCCATCATGACCTGCTAACTTGAGTATCTTTATAAAGGAGATCCAAATGCACGAGGCTCTTGCCTCTATAGGGCATGGGAAGAGTCAAATGCATACAATCTTACCCTCACGTATGGAGAGGCTATTTTTGTGTTTCAAGCCTATGACACCTAAGTCACTATAGAGCAATCCAACTATTGCATCAAGGCCTGCTCTCTAATTTTTGCAACATGATTTTTAATTTTGTGAGACCTTATCCTCTACTCCATGGTTTGTTGTACCACCGCGTATGGGGCATACAGTACCATATCGGTTTGCCGTTCCATCCTATACCGATATTACCATGCTGTACCGAATAACGTACCGACACTATAATAAGATTTTATTAGTATGGGGTCTAATATAGACATGGCGAACCTTGTTCTACTCTAATATGTTGAAATGAACATGTGACCTCAGCGGCTATTTTTTTTGCTTTATCTCGTTAGAAAGGTATGAGACTTTAATGAAAACCTAAATGGAGAGTTAATGATAATTGTGTTTCCATTATTGTATCAAAAACTATTTTAGAAATTATTGTCTCCATATTATTGTTATGTTTTTGACTTGTAGAGTAAGCATCACCTTACACTAAGCTAGTTGGTGAAGCACCACGAAATAGTCAGCAGTAAGCAGTAAGCAGTAAGATCAGTAAGCATTTAGTTAAGCATCTTTACTTGTTTAAGGAGGTGACGGCAAGGTCACCCCTAAACCATATATTATCAAAGCCAGTTCGTCAACTCGCTTCACTTCTTTCCTTAGAAGAAAATGCATTCACTATAAAGCTTCCATGGCAATCAAGATTGCTGCCTGTATTTGTATGAAGAACTGGTATAAGCAAAATGTCATTGATGTAGCTCATGACAAAGGTATGCATTCTCGGTACCGAACCTCATGCTGGTACCAATGTATTACTATGTCGGTACGTCTGTAAGGGGGCAGGTTGGGCATATTGACACTCAGCAGCCACCTATATACCATATATCGGTTTGGTACCTGTACGATAAGGGACAGTTGGTATGCTTCGGTATTGATCGGTATAACATTTCTGGCTTAGGACCATACAGATACATTCTGCAGTTCTAGATTCAAACTATAAGCAAGCATTAAACTTTACGCATCAATGAGCAAGAAGACATTATAGACTTGTATTCACTGTGTGAAGAATGTCATTTAGAAAATTAATTACGGTTTTCCCTATATAATGTTCTATCTTGTCTATCTTGTCTATATTAATCTCATTTTTTTTTCAAAGGTGTGTATTTCGTGTTCCCTAATTTTTTATTTATTACTGTTATATTTTTTTATTTTATATCTATTTATATTTAATATAATTTAATAAGTTGTAGTCATTTTATTTTCATTAGTTCTTTTTTAAACATGCATTGCATGGATTGCTAGTGTCTGTAAAAAAAGAAGTAAATTTAGAATAAAGTTACTAGGTGATGGAAGGTTTTATCACTGCAAAAAACTTTCCCTGTTTAGTTTGGTTTCATCAGGTTTGGCACCAGTTTACAACTAATTTAGCTAATGTAGGCCAGAGATCCTATACCTGAGGGGTTTCGATAGAATAATAATATCTTTTCTTGGCATGGGTAAGGCTAATCTTATCCAAGCTAGCAAACTCGGGAGCTAATTACATGAAGTTTTTTCATAAAGTAAGTTGTAAATTTTTGGCACTCAGAATTTTCTGAATCTTTTCTCGACCAATATTAGCTAAAGGGTTTGCAAAGTGGTCAAGTAGGAATTAGTTGTTGTGAAACGAGATCACCACCCAGAAACTTGGTTTGACTGTGTTGTTATCATTACATGTAGATGGTTCAGGCAACAATCTTGTTTGAGGGCATGATCAAGACAGAGTACCTGAAAAACAGTTGGTGGTTCTGGTCCTCCCTCGCAGCTGCAGCGAAGACACCAACAATTTCATCCCTTGCTCTCCGAATATACACTCTTGATGATTCTGTCATCTACACCAAGGACCTGCTTTCCGGTCCAGACCCAACAGATGGTTTGAAGATGACAAGCAGGCTAGGAAAGAAGAGAAAAGATATTGAAGCAGGATCTTAATGATGTGGTTAAATTACTGGAACCAAATTTTCATTCCTGCAGGGCTTGTGTGGTGACAGCTTGTGATAATTTGTATTGTCTCCCATTCCGCCTCATGAGTCATGATACTTATAGTGATAACCAGGAACGAGGAGAAGATTTCAGTTTTATTGCTGTTGCTGCCTGTGTACATATGTTTAAAGTGTTCAACTGACAGCACTGACAGAATAGAAAGGTCGTCTGGTTGAGAGCCAGAGACCCACCTGGGGTTTGTCAATTTTGGTTGGATGGAAGCAGGTTGGGCTGTCCGTGATAGTGCACAAGTTTCTTCCGGAATGATTCGACTCAGCAGCAAGCTGTTTGCAGGGGAAGTGACCTGCAAGTGGCAAAGATTCATACAACATACAGAATGCAACCAATGTAAAAGCAGCTGTAGCTGTACCTAAGCTTAATCAAAGTACTAAATATAATTTGGTCATCTCTCCCCCCCCCCTCCCTCTCGTGTTTGCACGCGCGTGCATGTGCTTGCGTGTATGTGCGTGCACATCGAGACTGGCAACATTTTTTACATTTAATTGTGATTATTTATTTGCCTTTTATTTCTTTCTATCACATGTAAATGCAAGTTGTGCCTTCTCGTCAAGGTTATGGCTGTGGTTCTGGAGGGTTGGAAACAGGCTTCTGTTAGTTATTACTGAAGTTTTCTTTTAAATGGTAGGGGCGGTGCCCTGGGCCGAGCAAAGGGGCAGCCGGATGGAGTTGCATCGTCATGATGCCAAGCAAGACCGGTCATACAGGAGAGAACGCGTTATCTTGGGTAATTATTATTAGAATTTCTGTTGCAACTTGGTGTAGAAAGTATCCAGCAGATCCCTTGAAAATAACAGCGCTTGCTGAGAAAATAAATAGCTGATATATATTTGGATATTTGTACTTGTTGCTTCTGGATCTTTCGGCTTGCGGTCGGTCGATGAGGATGAAGTAGCTTGGCCACCAAAGAATATAAGACTGAGGATGAGCTTTGCTGGAGCTTCATCTGTTCACTTGCAATAAAGTTTCCACCAAAATGTCCTTCCGTGAAGATCCTCCGACGCTCAAGTTAGGAGATTGAAAAACAATAAGGAAAGAAAGCGTCGAATTAAATGGCATACCTGAAGGATCTCGGAGCTTCTTTATTTATAGAGGAGTAGGAGTCGTATCAATTGCGGATTCTAACGATTTTTCGAGTTTGTCGTTTTAGATTGATTCGGAAGATTTCTTTCCTTCTTGGGCGACGGGATCGTGAAAGAATCTTTTGAGTTTTCCAATTTGGAGAGGTTGTAGCTTCAACAGAGATGGTTGTAGGTCGATCGTTGACGAGCTATGAGCTTCTTCACGTAGCTCGATGGCTGACCTAAGTCCGAAGATGACGAGGTGTGAAGGCTTACCTCATTTTGCCAGGAAAAGATCTTCAATAGGTTGGTTGAAATTGTAGATCCGTTTAAGCCGATCTATAGTTAACCGTGATCAAAATATCGCGTTGTTCCGCTCAAACAATCCATTGGGGTAGGTGGACGGTCGACCCTAAATTGGTCGAGGCCATACCAGCCTTGCTTCATAATAGTTTGCCCCCTACTTACGAGGTTGATTTACCTCTGAGTAACTGATGTAAGTACCCTATCGAAGCCAAGACCGATCTTCAAATCGTGCTCGCTTTGGTGTTAGAGATCGGTAGCATGACGAGATTGGGAGAAGTTCATCAGCCACGAAATCTAACCATCTGTTGCTTTGCTTCGGGTCTACCCATCCCGACCAACGGGTATCTGACACTTGATGAAGATCTAAGAGGGTAAATGAAATGGGAGTAGATCAAAGCCATCCATGCCTCTTATAAATAGTGTCTATATCACTCTTTTTGACTGGTACTGTTGCTTAAGGGGTGAACTCTGATGCTCTATACGAGGAATAGCTCGGACTTAGCCGAGCTACCGTCGACCCCATCCTAACTCCCCTCATTGCTCGATCTCCTCGCCTTTTAGTTCAGTCTCCTCCCCACTTATGAGTCAATCTAGTCTGTCCCAATCTTCTTAGGGCTTGGATAGCCCTTCTGACGAGGATCGCAGTTCCGAGGTAATGGGTTCTCTAGACAGATCCGAAGAATACGAAGTTTTGGACTATGGTCCTTTTAGAATAGATTCCGTCCTCACCTCGGATGACCTGAAAATCATTAGGATGAAATACCATGTCTCCGAGGATTTTAAGTTAGAGATCGCCGGTCCTGGGGAGCGTATAGCTCTTCCTCAGCCTAGATGGATCGGTATTTACGAGGAATCGCTAAAGGCCGGCCTCAAGTTGCCTTTTCATTTTTTAATCATCGAGCTTCTAAACTTGTATAGGATTAGCCTTTGTTGTTTGGTGCCAAACTCCTAACGATCGATTTTAGGCTTCTTTACCCATTGCCTCTTCAAGATCGAGCCTACCTTCCATCTTCTCCGTGCTTGCTTCACTTTAAAGGAGCATTCGACAGAGCTTGGGTGGTGGTATGCTTCTCCTCGGAGAGGATGCTGGCTTTTCCGAGGTGCTCCTTCCTCAGTGCATAACTGGAAGGAGCGCTTCTTTTTTATATCGGTCGAATAATCATGGGGCTTTAGCACATCATGGGGAAGGCCTCATAGGTCGGCTGTCAGACCTCCAACACTATCCAAAGTCGAGGAGAAGGTCTTGAATCAAATCTTTAGTCTTGCTCCTCTCCTGCTATCCAGATTTCTTATCGAGGAGAATTTGTTTAAGATCGGATTGATTCGAACTGATTCGAGGAGTAAGTGTTCTCATGCAATTTTGTCTGGATCGTCTTTTCTTTCCTTATCATTGTTATTGACTGAATCTTGTGTTCTCCTGTTCAGCGATGAACCCATCCGACCTCGAAGCTCTTCGTCAGATGGCGAAGAAGAGGAAGACCAGCGCGGCCGTGGCCCCCAAATGCACTTAAATCGAGGCTGTTCTGGCGCAGCCCACGATAGGAGGTTCCTCGGGAGCGGCCAATGCCCCGAGGAAGGAGAAGGCATCGATGAAGGCTGTGACGCCGCTTCGGTCTGCAGCTCCCAAAGAGTCTGTCCCCCGACCTTCTGCATCCTCTTCCAAAAGAAGCTCGGATGGGCCAAAGATCTTCATCCCGATGTCCAACCATGGATCCGATGTTTCAGAGAGTGTCTCTTCGGTGGAAGTTTCCTTGGATATCGAGGATAAAAGGAAAGACCTCGGCGACTACCGAGTCGCCCGTTCATTGCTGAAGTCGGTCCTCTTACCGACCGATGTCCAAACCTTCGAGGAGGTCGGGGGTGCCTTTTGCATCTAGGACTCCTACGATTTTCTCCTTTGGATACGTGTCCGCTTATTTACCGACCTTCATCTTAGATCTTCTATTCACTTCTCGGCTCAGCTTTTTCTTTTTTCTCTTCTTCTCTCTCTCTCTCTTTTTTTTGTAGCTCGTCCATCATGTGGACCATTTTGCTGAGATAATTAGAGAGGTTCGACGCCTCTCTAAAGAAGCTAAGGAGAAAGCCACCCATGCCAAACGAAGGACGGATGATGCTCAATTATCTCGGCTGAAGGCCGAGGATGAGATCAGATCCCTCAGGGAGAGGGTGAAGCTACCGGAGTTTGAGCTGACCAAGGCTGAAACTCGGATGCTGGGTGAGAGGGAGGCCGGAAAGACACGAGCGAAGGCCGTCAGGATAGAGGCGATCGAGGCCTTTTGCGTCTCAGAAGAATTCCACAACATCAAGGTGGATTTCGCATCGCTCTCCTACCTGCAAGGGGGCACAGATCTGAAAGAGAAGGTCCAGAGGATCTTTTCCGATCTGAACTTGGACCTCTTGGAGTTGGATGATGAAGAGGTCGAGGAAGCTGAGGGTCGGGAGATTCAGATGGAAGATGTCTTCAGCCCTATATGCGACAACCTGGCTGCCGAGGATGCAGCGTCGGTACCATCTCCAGGCGTTATCACCCTGCCAGACCAAGCGGAGGTGGCGAATCTGGAGCTCTAGATGGAGCTTAGTGTACCATTTGGATTGGACATGTTCGATCCTTTTTTTTCTTTTTCTTCTCTTTTTTGGGTCGACCTTTTTTGTTTGCCCCTAGTCTTTATCGAGGTATTTTTGTATGGGCCGACCATCACTTATAAATACTAAACTTTAATACAAAGCCTTCTTTTGCTTTTATTGACTTCATACGTTTTTCATCAGATTTTTTTTTCAAGACGTAGGTTAGCGTAGACCTTAGACGATGTGACAGAAAAGTGACAGGCGATTCATGCTGGCACATTATGATCCTCGGCCATAGTCGAGGAGTGCGTCTTCATGAACTTCATAAGTTACGTTCCGCTCCTTGGCCATGGCCGAGGAGTGCACATTGGCGGGCTCCTATGGAGACGCATTCTACCCTTCGATCGTGGTCGAGGAGTGCACATTGGCAAAACATGTCGGAGATACATTCCGCTCCTCAATCGTGGCCGAGGAGTGTGCATTGGCAAAACTTATCGGAGATGCATTTCGCTCCTCGATCATGGCCGAGGAGCGCACGTTGGTGACATCCGATGGAGATGCATTTCGATCCTCGACCGTGGTCGAGGAGCGAGCATTGACGACATCCGATGGAGATGCATTTCGATCCTCGGTCGTGGCCGAGGAGTGCGCATTGGTGAAATTTGATGGAGATGTGTTTCGCTCCTCGACCGTGGTCGAGGAGCATGCATTGGCAACATCCAATGAAGATGCATTTCGATCCTCGACCATGTTCGAGGAGCGTGCATTGGCGACATCTGATGGAGAAGCATTCCACTCCTCGATCGTGGCCGAGGAGCGCACATTGGCGACATCCGATGCAAATGCATTTCGATCCTCGACCGTGGCCGAGGAGCGCGCATTGGCAAAATGCGAGGAAGATGCATTCCGATTCTCGATCATGATCGAGGAGTGCACGTTGACGAAATTCGATGGAGACGCATTTCGATCCTTAACTATGGTTGAGGAGCGTGCATTAGCGACATCCGATGGAGATACGTTCCGATCCTCGGCCATGGTCGAGGAGCGCGTGTTGGCGACATCCGTGGAGATGCATTTTGATCCTAAACCATGGTCGAGGAGCGTGCATTGGTGAAATTCGATAGAGATGTGTTTCGCTCCTCTATCATGGTCGAGGAGCGCACGTTGGCGATATCCAATGGAGATGCATTCCGATCCTCGATCGTGGTCGAGGAGTGCATATTGGCAACATCCGATGGAGATGCATTCTGCTCCTCGACCATGGCCGAGGAGCATACATTGGCGACATCCGATGGGGACGCATCTCACTCCTCGATCATGGTCGAGGAGCGCACGTTGAGAAAATCTGATGGAGACACATTCCAATCCTCAACCATGATCGAGGAGCGTGCATTAACGAAATTTGATGGAGATGCATTTTGATCGAGGAGCGCATGTTGGCGACATCCGATGGAGATGCGTTTCGATCCTCGACCATGGTCGAGGAGCGTACGTTGGTGAAATCCGATGGAGACGTATTCCACTCTGATCGTGGTCGAGGAGTATGTGTTGACGAAATTTGATGTAAATGCATTCTGATCCTCGATCGTGGTCGAGGAGCATGCATTGGCGACATTCGATGGAGACGCATTCCGATCCTTGACCGTGGTTGAGGAGCGTGCATTGGCAAAATCCGATGGAGATGCATTCCACTTCTCAGTCATGGTCGAGGAGCGCACGTTGGCAAAATTCGATGGAGACGCATTTCGCTCCTCGACCATGGTTGAGGAACGCACGTTGGCAACATCCGATGGAGACGCATTCGGATCCTCGGCCGTGGTTGAGGAGCGCACGTTGGCAAAATCCGATGGAGATGCGTTTCACTCTTCGATCGTGGTCGAGGAGCGTACGTTGGCAAAATTCAATGGAGATGCATTTCACTCTTCGACCGTGGTTGAGGAGCGCGCGTTGGCAAAATCTGATGTAAACGCATTTCGATCCTCGACCGTAGTCGAGGAGCGCACATTGGTGACATTCGATGGAGACGCGTTTCGATCCTCCATCATGGCCGAGGAGCGTGCATTGGCGAAATTCGATGGTGACGCATTTCGCTCCTTGGTCATGGTCGAGGAGCGTGCGTTGGCAAAATCTGATGGAGACCCATTCTGCTCCTTGATCGTTGTCGAGGAGCACGCATTGGCGAAAATAAAATCTGCGAGAAGTTATTATTCATTATCAAATAAAAATTCAAGATGGAGATTACATGCTAAGGATAATATCTTCGAAGATTGTCGACATTTTAGATCCTCAGGATCGGAGTTCCATCTAGTCGATAGAGGATCGGGGTTCCATCTAGTCGACAGAGACGATAAGTTCCTAGCCGGACTACTTTAGCCATGCGATAAGGTCCTTCTCAGTTCGATGATAATTTTGATTGCTCGGATGGATGAGAAATCTCAGCTCGACAAAGAACTAAATGCCCTGTCAAAAAAGATTTGCTCTTCACTCAAGAATTGTAGTATCGAACAACCTTCTGTTGATAGTTGGCCATCCAAACTCGAGCTCATTCTCGGATTTCTTCGAACAGATCTAGATTTGCTCTCATCCTGAAGGAATTGCTATCTTCATTAAACTTTTCTACTCGAAGCGTGGGTAACCCCATCTCTACAGGTATCACGGCCTCCGTACCGAAGGCCAATATAAAAGGTGTCTCTCCAATTGGGACGCACTGCATTATACGATACATCCCAAAGGACATTGTACAACTCCTCGACCCATGATCCTTTTGTCTGGCTTATGCGAGCTTTCAATCCTTGTAATAACGTCCTGTTCGTCATCTCAACCTCGCCATTAGTCTGTGGATGACCTATCGATGTCAATCTGTGAGAAATTTCATAGTCATTACAGAATCTTGTGAATCTTGGGTTATTGAATTGTCATCCATTATTGGTTATAATAGTGCAGGATAAACCATATCGACATATAATAGACTTTCAGATAAAGCTCCAAACTCTGACTTCGGTAATCGTAGCCACTATCTTCACTTCCATCCACTTAGTAAAATAGTCGATTGCGATAATTAGAAACTTCTTCTATGCCACAGCGATAGAAAATGGTCCGAAGATATCCATTCCTCATTGAGCAAAGGGCCAAGGGATCGTGATCGGGGTTAATGGTGTCGAAGGTCGGCGCTGAATGTTTGAGGTCCTTGGGCATTGGTCACACCTGCTCATCAGATCGGCCGCATCTCTTTGAGCATTTTCTCCATGTCATCCTCACGCGTGGCTCGGTGTCTAGGAGTCTCGTGGCCCGGATTGGAGCCTCTTCTTTAAATGGATGTTGGCGAGTGCTCAGATCTTCGACGAGAAGAACTTGTAGGCCGGCTGTGATGACTAACCTCCGTCCTAAGGCTAGGGGGCGTTCTTCCTTCGGCCTTATCCAGACCAGGCTTGAATCTTCTTCGGTCGGACGGCGCTCGTCTGCCTGCTGTATTCCTCTTATGACGGCTGATAATGCCTGCACTTGATGAAGTAGGGTGTCATACTGTTCCTATGAGACCACCAGCGTCGTTGATGGATTCTCTTGGATTGGTGGTGGAGATGTGTTAACCTGTCGAGCATTGTAGGTCCTCCGACTACTAGAACGCTGGGACACGTTTGATGCTCCCCTTCGGATCTTCATGATATCCAGTGTCGTGCTTTCTTACCTTGAAATTAAACCTCGAAAATAATCGAGGCCCTTCCTCTAGCGCCAACTATTGCTTCTGGATCTTTCGGCTTGGGGTCAGCCGATGAAGATGGAGTAGCTCGGCCACCAAAGAATATAAAGCTGAGGACGAGCTTTGCTGGAGCTTCATCCATTCACCTGCAATAAAGTCCCCACTGGAGTGTCTTTCGGTGAAGACCTTCCGATGCTCAAGTTAGAAAATTGGAGAACAATAAGAGGAGAAAGCGTCGAATTGAATGACGTACCTGAAGGATCCCGGAGGCCCTTTATTTATAGGGGAGGAGTTGGAGTCGTATCTGTTTCGGACTCTAACGACTTTCCAAGTTTATCACCCTAGATTGATTCGAAAGATTTCTTCCCTTTTTGGGCGATGGGATCGCAAAAGAATCTTCTGAGTTTTTCGATTCGGAGAGGATGCAGCTTCAACAGAGACGGTTGTAGATCAGTCGTTGATGAGCTATGAGCTTTTTCACGTAGCTCGGCGGCCGACCTGAGTTCGACGAGGATGAGGTATGAAGGCTTACCTCATTTTGCCAGAAAAAGATTTTCAATAGATCGGCTAAAATTGTAGATCGGCTTAAGTCGATCTATAGTTAACCGTGATCAAAATATCGCGTTGTTTCGTTCAGACGATCCATTGGGGTAGATGGATGGCCGACCCTAAATTGACTGAAGACATATCAGCCCCGCTCCATAATAGTACTCACTAATTAAAAATCTGTCATGTAAGAGGGTGAAATGAACATTCGCCCGATCCACTCATGTTCGGCAACAGGGTCTTTCTTCTTGAACCACAGTATCGAAGGTTGGTTTATTTTTTTGGTTTTTTTTGGGTCGCAGATGTTTTTTTTTTTTTTTTTTTTTAATGTCGGTCAGCAAACACATGAAAAAGCAAACTGCCGGAGTGGGACCTCATCATTTTGCGATCAACTTATCTTGCCTTGACAGCTTTGGTGGTCCCATGCTATGAGAATGATGCTTTCCCTGTAGGTCGCAGGAAGATGATGCGTGCCTAGAATATCAGATTGTTCATTGAAAAAAAAAAATCCTCTGTAAAATATCCGCATGTTTTCGATGCAGGTTGTGTGTTTTGAGAAATTATTTAAATATTTTCTTTAAAAAAAATTTATTAGTCCTCTCAAAATAGAAGAAAAATGTATGTTTTCTTAGAGTCATTGAAGTGTCCTAGCTTGCTTTCGTCGGTAAGACGAGGTTTATAGAAAGTAATCAAGCACCGGCAACCTGCAGAATCCTAAGCATTTTGTTACTTATTTTGGTAAACGAACTTTGTTGATTAGGACAGGATGGGTTAACCATCCATGTTCGAGTCTCACCCACAGCCGATCGTGGCCGGTGAAAGAGGCCTATGCAGTAAATGAGGTGTTGCGTTATCACCGTGATGGAAAGAGCATCACGGCCTGACTTGCGGTTAAACGTCTCCACATGTATAGAAAAGCACATCCCTCCTTTTTCTGTTAGTTATTGTGAACCCCGAAAGTATGCGGACGGTCAAATAACCTCAAGTGGTATGCGGACGGACAAGTATTGCATCATGGTTGACCTTTGCCCCAAAATTAGAAAAGAAGACGTCCGTAATTATGTTTGTTATTTAATATATTCTATCATTTATTGTCAACTACCGAAACGTGTAACCCAAGCCGTGAATATTGAGCTACTTTCCATATAATTCTTGGCATCAATGAACGGCTGTACACTCTATTTCGAGAGGAACGCTATATGTATATAAACAAACCCGTGAATGGTTCTATGTTTATTACTCAATATGTTCCATCATTTATATATTGCGAACAACTAAACTACGCGGATGTTCAAGCGGTCTTGCACCATGAATTGACGTTTGCACGCGAGGGTCTAGTTCAATTCTAGGGATGCCCCAAAATAGGGGGAAAAAAAAATGATCGTAACTTTCTCCGATAATAATACACACGCTAGAATTTATAGGAACCGGCTCTCCTAGTCTCCTTTCTAATTCTATAAAATAAAATAAAATGAAATAAAAGCAATGGCATGTATATTTATGTTGAAAATGAAGTGTGCGTCTAGCAAATTTGATCTTTCTGTCCTCGCATATGGTGATGGTCTTGATTTTTTGTGGATTGAAATTAATATTAATGACTGCATGTATGTTCACAGCCCTCCTAATTCCTAAGCTGTAGGTATTCTCCATGGTTGGAACCGCAGAAGGTTTTTAACTCTTGAAAATCTAGTCTTGCGGTTTCAAATACACCATTCTAATAGATGGACCTTTCTTTTCCTCTTGTGAATCCTGCTACCAAGACGCGGGGGAAATACCTAGTGCACCGCGGCCGGTGCAGCCCGCGCGCGCCGCCCGCGGTGATAGGCTCGCGCAGGGCCGGAAGAAAAAGAAAGAGGATGCACATGCAGTGATTAATAGTTTCTAAAAGCAGCAAACGGTGAAATTTACGTTTCCAGTATGCTTTTGATCTTAAAATTATCATGTTTGCGTCGATTATATGAATGCATGTCACATCAACATTTTCTTATTTCTAGTAGTGGATGATACTAAAAGGATTTCTGGAATAAGTGGCCGAAGACTTGGAGTGGCGGGGATGAAATGCCCGAATTCTAATCCACGGTATTTTCAAAACCAGAGCTTTTCCAAGAAACCGCGTTGTATTTTTTGATTCTTTACCGCAACACCAAAAGCAACGTTGTCAGAGGATGAAATATTTTTAGTAACAGACATATTTGCATATATTTCATATTTATTGGAGCGTGTGTTTTAGATGCATTGTCCAACGTTGCCACTTGGATTGGTTAAACTCAATCCAAACTGACCAAACCAGTTGTTTGGTTCAGTTTTGGCCGTTTTATTCCTAATTAAGTTGAGCTGGACTCGGAGGGCCGTTGTGTTCTAGTCGAGAGAGTGAGCAACCCAACCCAATCCAAACCTGACTTGAGTTTTGCTAGCAGATCTCCCAAGTCAGTACAACCTAAGGCGCTGATGATGAACCATAAGTTAGGCTTTAATTAAGGCCGTGCATGGGAATTTAATAACTCGCTCAACCTATCTTCAGATACTAGAGTTTGATGTTTCTTATGGTTTAGACCTTTTCTTTAGTGTTTGAAGCTTAACAACGTGGATGTCCTTTTCTAACCTGGTGCAATTTACTCCAGAACTCTCGATAATCTCCCTCGTGACATGATAAGCACCCCGATCGACTATAAATACGGCGAACATCTTCTTCATCTCCCACCGAGTTCTCATCAAACACAATCTCCTCTCATCATGGCTAATTCCCCTCCTACCAACCTGTACCTCATCTTTCTCACTGTTTTAGTTGTCCCCTACGCCCCTGGCAGTGCCATGGGGCTTCACGGGTTCGACGTCCTGGGTTCCTGCAGCTGGAGCAACCACAGCTGCTCTTATGGCAGGAACATCACCGGCGGCTTGCCGATAATCCATCGGCTAAGCCCTTGGGCTCCCCAGAAGCTGCGCCTCAACTTCACCAGCGAGCTCGAACGGCACCAAGCCAGGGTGACGCCTGAAACTGGTCTTGACCCCAGACGTACACAGAACGGCAACTACTTGGTCGTCATTGGGCTGGGCACTCCCCAGAAGAACTTCCACATGTTGCTGGACACTGGCAGCAGCCTTACTTGGCTCCAGTGCGAGCCATGCACTAAGTGCCACCACCAAAGCGATCCACGATTCGAGCCGGCTCTGTCCTCCACGTACAGAGTGATACCTTACACCGCCGAAGATTGCCGCCGACTTGGGGACAACCAAGCAGGCCGGACCGCAAAAGGTGACTGCAAATATAGAGTCAACTACGGAGACCACGACTATACCATCGGAAAGTGGTCCACGGAGACCCTCACTCTCGGATCAACAGACGTGATTCCAGGATTCCAGTTCGGGTGCGGTGACTATCAAGGAGGAGACTCGTGGGATGGCTACGCCGGGATCCTCGGTCTTGGAGGGGACCTCCAATCGCTATCAAGGAGGAGACTCGTGCGGTGACTATCAAGGAGGAGAGCGTGGAGGTGTCTCATCCGACGTCAAGTACACACCGATGAAAATTGATAGGGATGGACATTTTCAGATTAATCTGATCGCAATTACCGTCGGAAGCCAGAAGCTCACGGTAAGCCCGCCCCAAAAGATGGTGATGGACTCTGGCACCCCGATAAGCCGACTGCCGCCAAGAAAGGTATACGACCCTTTTGCCCGTATCTACCGATCACAAATGTCGGAATACAAAGTGTATTCTGTAGGTCGTTTTGACACGTGCTACGATCCCGATGATGTCAACGAGTCAGCCTTTCCTACCGTCGAACTACAATTTGAAGGAGGTATTACTGTGCGGATGACTGATGCTGGAAGGATCACGAAGGTGGAACAGCAGAAAACCAAAAAACCATACTACTGCCTCTCGTTTGTTAAGAAGTTTGGCAACGAAATCATTGCATTAGGCGCCAATCAGCAAATTCGAAAGGAGGTTGTTTATGATCGGTTTTGGAGCTGAAAAGTGCTAGTTAATCCCACCCTACCATTAGTAGTTACCATTAGCAGGAGATCTATAAGATGTATGGGTTTGATATATAGTTAATGAACTTATTTAGCAACTTCTGTGCTTTGACATGTTTGTATGCTTTGGATCACTATGGATGTAATTCTTAGGTTTCTACTACGAATGAAAAATGACTGGGAGCTACATATAGCACTCATTGCCCACGTGATATTATTCCTCGGCTGAGAAAGTTGACTCTTTAAAATAAAGATGGCCTCATTTAAACAGCAAGATTTATCTTTTAGATGTTTGAGAAGCTAGCGCTGCAATGCAACCATCCTACGATTAATATTTCGATAGATCATTATTCAGATATATAGCCTACGGTGATATTATATCATGTGGTGCTGCGAAATGTAAGTAAGAGGACTAAGCAAAACGACAACGCACTCAAGTTTTGACCAACTGGTGAGTAGGGTTTGAATAGGTCAGGTTCCGGTCGAGTTCTGGGCGTATATATTAGATCCAACCTCAATCACAAACCTAACGTACTACCCTACAGTCATATCCATGGTGCAAGCATGCATCGTGGACCGTGGACACCATTCAGATAACCATTCTGTTTTGATCAATAACTTTCATGGTGAATCCCGCAGATCAAATGCTGGTGGGAACTTATCTAAGAAGCTGGCTGGCTGGCTGGGGAAGTAGACGATCCACGCACTGGAAATACACAGCACAGCGATTATCAAGATGGAATAGTTTCCTGCAGGGTTGGTTATGGTCCCAGCTTAGAGGATAGTGGTCTGATGTTGTTTTGGTGAGAGGAGCAAGGAGGGAAAGGAGAAACTATTGATCCATTCCAATGATGCAAGGTGGTGATTCATCTTTGCCAATGAGGGATTCTTTATGGTTTGACCAGATGAATTTTATTTGGTGCAATGAATCTATGAACCTGTTGAAATCTCTGCATGCTTTCAAGCTACCTAAAGATCCTTTCCTTTCAGATGGATATCAACTCATGTTGAAGTCGCCGACTATTATCCATGGCCCTGCCTTGTTTCTTATGGAGATTGGTTATAGTTGAAGAAGAGACGTCGACGTGGGAATCAGTGAGGCCGTATATATATATATATATATATTGAAGAAGTAAAATGAAGGAAGCAAGATATTTCCTCAGGTTTTATTAGAGAATCCGAATAAATGAGTACAAGGGGTAACAGGGAAGAAGTTGTTAATACAGAGGGTCACAGAAGGGGATAGAGAGGATGCATATGGAAAAAAACAACAAGAGGAGGGATTAACGTCTGGTGGAGACCACTTTATGACTATCAGAAGAGGATGCCGAGCATAAATTAGACCACCAAGAGAGGAATTCCGTGCCATGTGAAGAAAAGCAGCGGGGGAGGTTCTTTCCTTTCAAGAAGATTTAAGCGTTCCTTTCGTGCCACATGACGGCCGTTTAGAGTTGGTCCAAGCCTTTCCTCAAGGTTATGCGGCTGACCTCGGATATCGTGTCAGAATACTAAGGGCATCCAAATAGCTCCGATAAAGAGATGGCCGGGAGACGGTCTTCGAGCGAGCATGGCGACCTATATATATTGATGCTCCGACTATTGCTTGCGTTATTTCTTATCATATGACATTAAAAATCTTTCTTTCTATATCATAATATAAATATCGTTATCTTCTGTTGGGAATAAACTTCATTCCTACCGAAGTCCAGTTCGATGCTCGACCTAACGCAACCGGTAGCCACGAAAGAGCCTCAGCGGCCGAGTTTCTTCGGACTCCACGACCGAGCCTTAGCCGAACTCCTTCAGCCAGCCATACTCCTCAACAATCGAGCCCTAGCCGAACTTCTTCAGCCAGCCATACTCCTCAGCGGTCGAGCTCCAGTCGGACTCCCACAGGAGTCGAACTCCTTCCAATGCTTCCCCTTTGGTCGGGCTTCTTCAGGAGTTCTTCCAAGCTTCCCCTTCGGTTGGGCTTCTTCAAGAGTCGGACTCCTACCAGACATTCCCTTCGGTCGGCCGGACTCCTCAGCAGCCGAGCTTCAGTCCGACTCCCATGAGATCCTAAACTCCCTTCCGCACTCTTCCAGCCAGATGCCTGCTGGAGCTGAGCTCCTTTCCGAACTCCTTCAGCGATCGAAGCTCCTTTCCTGAACTCTCCAGCGACCGAGCCTTAGCCGACTCCTCCAGCCAAACGCCAACGAGAGCCAAATTTCTTTCGAGCTTTCCCTCGGCCGAACTCCTCCAGAAGTTCGAGCTCCCCTGGAATTGATACGTGCCGAAGTCCACCGATCAATGCCTGCTTTCTCAGGGCCATGGCTATTAAATTCGAACAAATTATCGCCATCAGTCTGCCACAGACGACGCGTTCGAACGACATGGCCACTGACGACATCACTCTCTTCGTAGCTAGCTCCGTGCGGCCCACAACCCATCAGTATAGCTGTCATTATCCATCTGACGATGCCTTCCTCTCCGTATCGAACTTCATGCGGCCCCGAGCGATCCGCGGCTGAACGATATGGCTATCACCGTCAATCAAGCTCTGCCTATATAAAAAGGACTCTTCAGATATGCTAACTCAGATCTCTAATCTCTAAGCTTTAAGCTCTCCTCTTCTCCTCAAAATTCTGCCGAACTCATTCTAGAGCACTCCATATCTGTTGGCCAAAGCTAACTTAATCGTCGGAGGGTCCTGCCGGAGCCACCCCCACCAACTTCGGATGGAACTTTATTTTGCAGATCCCTGGAAGCGATCTCGTCCACCTCCACTCTAGCTGATTTCGATGATGATCAGATTCTGCGTCAACAGATTTGGCGCTAGAGGAAGGGCACCTCTATTCTTGAGGTGTTCTTGAGGGCTCCTTAAAGGAGTTCGGCGGTAATCTTTGGCTTAAAGGAGCTCCTGCTCTGATTGAAGCGACGATTTCTCTCTCTCTCCAGAGATCTCCTTCTTTCCTCTCCAGAGTTCTTTTTCAAAAGAAAATGCCCCCCAGAAGAGTTTCGACCCGACAATCGACAGCCTCCGTGGCTCGATCCTGTTCAGATCCGTCTGCTCCCACTCCAGTCCAAGCGGCTCCGATTCCATCTATGGCTGTGATGGATGTAGAGCAGTTCAACCTGCTCGTCCAGTAGATTTGTGGCCTCACGGAGGTGGTGCAGGCCATGTATCAGCGGGCTCCGGCACCAATCCAATCGATGCGGAACTCTGCAAAGCTGTATGGCCCGACCCAAGAACGACCGACATGGGTTACCCAACCTCCGATCCCCGGAAGGAGGAGGTGAAGGATGGAGAGCCCCTGCTCAGATCGTGGCTCGACCTAGGGGGAAGCCTCGCACCCGTTCTGCTAGAAAACTTTAGAGATCAAAGACTGTGAAGATCTCTTAGATTAAAGGCTCTTAGAAATGAGCCGGACAAATCGAGGAAACTTCGTCACACTTTCTCCTCCCGTGGTAATGACATTTGTACTGATCCTCTCTTTTTGCAGAAAATTATGCAGGAGTCGGTCCCGCCAAACTTCAAGCTCCCGCAGCTCGAGAGTTACGATGGGACCACTGATCCGATCAACCATTAGGAAGCCTTTCGGACAATGATGTTGCTCCATGGTGCATCAGACGCCATCTTGTGTCGAAATTTTCCCTCCATCCTTAAGGAAGCTGTCAGGAATTGATACTCGATGCTTAAGTCGAGTACCATCTTATCGTTTGACCAGATGAGCCAATAATTTGCGGCCCATTTCATCAGTAGTTGGCATCTGCGCCGAGGTTCGAACTCCTTAATGGCCATTAGGTAGAAGGAGGTGTTAGATATATGTACCTTAGAAGTCAGAATTGGCTGACACTTGTAATACACTTCTAGGGACAAAATTATAATTTTGACTAATATCAATAAAATAGATTATTTTCTATCACATATGTGTATTTAGTGTCTGTGATACATCCTTTGAGTTAATGGTAATGATAATTCATATTTTCAAGAGTTGAAAATTTAAGACATGAATAATCATTGTTAACTCATAAAATGCTTCCGACCATAGGATCATCACGAGGATGGTGATTGATCCAGAAGGTTGGTGTACAATCGCTTCTCTTTAGTAGATGAGTCTTGAGTCTACGGTATGGAGACACCGGAGCGAGAGTATAGGTACTCGTTAGAGAACGAGGGCACTGAGCGTGACCACCTCGAGTAGTCATTAGGGAGTCTACCTTCTCATCAATGACTGACTCGATGCTGCAGTAGTGTGTCTGATTCTTTAACCTGAGGTGCATCGGCAGTTCACCTTGAGGGTGTTATAGTTTGACTACACCATTACTCGATCTCCTAGCCATTCAAAATTTTGAGGTGTATGTTGGCTATAGCATGTTCATTGTAGGAACTAGATTGCATCAAGATGAAATCTATCTACCTCGGTGGTAGAGGAGCAGCCCTATGATAATCATGAGAATCAAGTCCAAGAAGTCCATGGCCATGGCAGAGTGAAATAATAGAAAGAGTTTCTATTTAGATTTTCACATCGGACTCGAATCGAATAATTACATCATATGATAGAAACTAGGGTTTGATGAGTTTACCTTAACCCTAATTTGATCGGAGCTCAAGATAGAAGAACTTAATCACACAGGTAACTGCACCAAGAGGTTCGCATTCAGCTCTGATGGGTTGCCACCATATACTGCTAGGTGTTACTGATGGATTTTGGGAGCAATTAGAATGATTTAGATGATCGATCATTCTAACTGTTCGAATCAGAAGAGTTCTGATCCATCGAAAGGAGTTTCGATGATGTTGATGATAGAGATCATGACATATCCCATTACCATACAGAACTGAACCTAACTGGGTCACACAAATAAGGGTTTGAATCTGGTGATCATCAATTGAACTGATCTAGTTCAATTGATCTGAATGAGATTCAATTAGGTTCAAGAAAATCGTGCTAGCACTCGATTGAACCTAACGTTCTTCTTTTGCTATCATAAATAAGTTGTCATGACTGAGCCAAAGAAGTTTGTGCTCAATCAGAGGCCTTCATATGGTCCGACTAAAGGTTGTCCAAGTCAGAAAAGGTTGTCTTATTTTGTAAGATATTACCTGCCATTTTTGGTCACCTGCCATTTCTTGTTCTTTGACTTTGGTCAAAAGTCTACCTTTGACTGGTCAAATATTGACCATTGACACTTTGACTTCTATCCATGTGTCACGCACCTATTAGAGAGCTGGTGGGGGCTTGTCCCCCTACCAGAACCTAGCAAGGAAGAGGGCGCACACCACCCTTGGCGTGTGCCCAAGTTGGAGGCGCCCAGGAGTCTCTATTGGACAGGAACTCCATCTCCTTTTTGGATTTCAATTAGAGTTCTCCTAAGAACCAACTTTGACTGGTCTTAGGCGCCCTCTAAGGAGGAATCCAGGGGACTCTATTTCCACCAATCAGATTTAGATCTGATTTCACAAAGAGTTGTGATTGGTTGGGAAGAAGAGGAGTTGGATCACGCTTAGTCTATAAATAAGACCCTGCGCCCAACTCAAAATAAGATTGAATCACAATTCTCCATGCCCCAAGGCTGCCTCTCCCCTCTTCCTCCATGCCAAACCCACCTTCTCCCTCTCCTCTCCACATCCAAAAGAGTTTTGGAGCTTGGTTGGTGCGATCCAAATCAAAGAAAGATGATTGAAAGCTAGAAGACTGCACTGCTGCATAGGACAACTGCTGATCTTCGAAAAGAGTTTTTGAAGATCCTCCAGATCAGATCCAGATCTGATTTTTGGAGACATGATAGAGAAGAAGAGGATCTCCAAATCCAATCCAAGTGGATATCGATAGAGGCCAGGCACTTGCATGGCTAGATCCAGAACCTTCCGCTGCTTACAGGATCATCAATGGGTAATAGGATTACCCACTTCAAGATAAATTAAATCTGATTTAATTTATCTAATTTTATTTTAATTTCTAAAATAATAATAATCAAGATCTAAAATATCTTAGATCTGATCTAGATCAAAGAAAATTTTTTTTGAAATATATCTCTTGATCTGATCAGATCTGAACGAATCTAGTCCGAAAAATTAGGATTTTCCTTCAGGAGGGAGAACCCATCCGGACTTATGTCATCTGATTTAATACTGCGATATTGGAGATTCAAAACCTGGACCAGTCAGTCGTAATGGCCATCCTCAAGGGCGGTCTTTAAAAGAATGACTTGCTGTTCTTCCTGAAAAAGAAGTATCCCAGAGATTTTACTGACATGCTAGCTCAGGCCGAAAGTTATGCCCGGGCAGAGGCCTTCGAGGCTAAGGACGATGAAGCCAGCGACAAGCGGCGAATCAGCGGATCAGGCAGGCCCACCGAAGAAAAAAAGCGGACTGAAGCTTGGCCACGTTCCCGAACTCTTCTTGATCGCAGGCGAGCCCAAACTCTCCCTTGAGCTCGGAGATAGGAAAGCCACGATGGAAGGGAACACCAAGGTTCTCCCCAGTGCCAAAGTTCTCTCTGATGATGATTTCACAACTACGCCCCCCTTAACGCCCCAAAGACTCAAGTGCTGATGGAGATTAGGGAACGACTTTCGAGATCGAAGAGAATGCATTTCCCATCCCAGCAAGCGCAATCCCAACAAGTTCTACCTTTACCATCGTAACCACGGTCACAACATTGAGGAGTGCATCCAGCTCCAGGATGAGATCGAAGAGCTCGTCAGGCGAGGTAGACTTGGCCAATTCTT